>ML270093.1:304-104250 GCA_005239495.1 Nicotiana undulata | reverse complement strand
GAAGCAGAAATCAACAAGTACATAAGCAAATAATGTAATCCAAGTAACAACTGAAAATAAACTGCAAGTGCTAAATCCTCCGTTTACACAATACCTGTCAATCCCATTATAAGTGACTCAGACTCAAGTGATAATACAATACCAGAACAATACAACCTGCCGGAGTCATAAGGGTGGTCAAAAGGACTGAGGTCATAAGCTACCCACAATCGCGAATCATACCTGCGACTCATGTGCTGACTCGATAATGATAAGCTCCTCACGATCGCGAATCTTACCTGCGACTCGTGTGCTGACTCGATAATGATAATCTCCCCACGATCGCGAATCTTACCTGTGACTCATGTGCTGACTCGATAATGATAAGCTCCCCACGATCGCGAATCTTACCTGCGACTCGTGTGCTGACTCGATAATGATAAGTGCATATTCATATATATAGGTTTATATGTGTACCGACTCAACAGTGAACCCAACAGGACCGTGCCAATACCACTGTAGATTTCTAGGATTGAATTCATAATATTTCACCTTTCCATGTCATCTCAACAACAATCACAACTTACATTACATACAAAGTACAAATAAGGCACATAAAGGCATGCTCGTGAGTCCTAAAGCTACCCGACATAGCAATATAGTCGCCACGTATGGACTCTCGTCACTTGTTACGTACGCGGCCCCCACAATATGTATACTTAACAAATAAGGAACCTATGGGGATATTTCCCCCTTACGATGTTAGAAAGGAGACTCACCTCGCTCTGAAGATTCATCACCGGCTTCTGAGCCCCTACGACGACCCCAACGGATGCGCAACGCCCCCAAACTATCCAAATAACGATAATTCAATGAAATTATACTCAATTGATCATAAAAAATTCAAATTACAGAGTTCCTCCGCCCGGCTCAATGAAATGACCAAAATGCCCTAGGACCCACGTGCCCGAACTTTGAAATTTCTTGAAGCAAAATCTCTACCCGAAGCTTTACTAATTCAATTACACAATTTACTCCAAATTTTATGCTCAATTCGTGGCAAAAATCACATTTACCCAAATTCTAGGTTTCTTCCAAAATCCCAATTTTTTCATGTTTAATCTCATGTATAAACCTTGAATTAACTTGGAAATGACAAGGAACCACTTACTTCCTGATGCTTGATGAAAATCACCCTTTGAAATCCTCCAAAATCGCCCCAAGCAAGTGAAGAAGTGAAGAAAAATGAGCTAAACCCGCTAAAATATCATTCTGCCCAGGTATTTACTCATTGCGATCGCGGAGAACAATTTTCCAGCCCAAAATGTTCTCTTCGCGATCGCGGAAAGAGCTTCGCGATCGCGAAGAACATTGCCCAGCCTGCCCGGACAGCCTCCAGTAGAATAGTCATAACTCTTTGCACACAACTCCAAATGACAAATGGTTAAATGTTCTGAAAACCTCAAAGATATACAACTGCCATGTGTTGGTCATCTCCCAATTCCTTATATATTTCTAGATATAATCTGGCAAAGTCAGCCCATGTGCAACACAACTTGCTTCTTCATCTTTCCGGACACCCTGTAGTATAACAGCCATATCTCTTTGTACACAAACCCAAATCATGAATGGTTTACTTTTCTAGAAATTAGACACAAAGGGATACAACTTTAATTTTTATACCATCTCACAACTCCTTATAGATTGTGAGATATGAGCCTCCAAAGTCCAGTCAATGCAGCAGAACATTTACTCTACGTGATCGCGAAAGGCTTTCCGCGATCGCGATTCACTGGCCCGTTTCTCACATTTTACTCACCGCGATCGCGTAGAACACTGTTGTAGCCAAAAACCAGCAGTTATAAATGGCCTAGAATTGGTCCAAAACCACCCCGAAACTCACCCGAGCCCCTCGGGACCCTGTCCGAACGTACCAACAAGTCTGGAAACATATCACGGACTTAGTCGAGGCCTAAAATC
The DNA here is from genome assembly GCA_005239495.1 of Nicotiana undulata. Taxonomy (NCBI): domain Eukaryota; kingdom Viridiplantae; phylum Streptophyta; class Magnoliopsida; order Solanales; family Solanaceae; genus Nicotiana; species Nicotiana undulata. The sequence continues at coordinate 102,291 of ML270093.1, read as the reverse complement.
ACATCAAACAACGCCAAAAATACGAATCGCGCAAGAATTCAACTTTATGAACTTTGAAATTTCTAACTTTCACATCCGATGCCGGACCCTATCAAATCACGTCCGGTTGACCCCAAATTTTGCACACAAGTCACATTCGACATTACGGACCTTCTCCAACTTTTGGAATCGCATTCTGACCCCGATATCAAAATTTCCACTTTCGGTCGGATTTTCTCAAAAGCCTTCAAATTTCTATCTTTAGCCAAATGACTTCAAAATGACCTACGGACATCCGAATTCACTTCCGATCGCGCTCCCAACTCCAGAATCACTATACGAAGCTATTCCCAGACTCGGAATCCCAAACGAACATCTATAACACTAAAATGCCTTGCAACCCAAATTTATGAAATTCTTCTAAAATACTAACTTCCACAATATACGCCGAAACGCTCCTGGGTTATCCAAAACCCGATCCGGACATACGCCCAAGTCCAAAATCATCATACGAACCTGCTAGAACCTTCAGATCCTGATTCCAAGGTTGTTTACTCAAAATTCCAATTTTAGTCAATTTCTTCAATTTAAGGCTTCCGAATTGAGAATTTTTCTTCCAATTTAACTCCGAACTTCCTAAATTTCAACTCCGACCATACGCACAAGTCAAAATACCTGAAATGAAGCCGTTCATGACTTCCAGCCACTAAACGATGCGCTAGAGCTCAAAACGACTGGTCGGGTCGTTACACTTATAAGTTCAACAGTACATTGTCCGAAATTCCTTGAGTTAAAGCTGACTGATTGTGCTGGTGACAGATTTGGTCCTTCATCTGGTTCTTCATGTAAAAGATTGTTAGATCATCAAAACAGAATATAGCCCATCAATTTCCTCCTTTTTGATGATGACAAATTTTTATAATTGGTGAGCAGTTACATACACTAACATAACTAGATACATAACAGGTGAGTGACCAGATTCCTAAAGAGTTCCCCCTGTCTATGTGATTCCCCCTTAATCCTTGTCATCAGCTTTCAGAACTTGTCCAATTATCCCCTAAACTTCCCCATTTTGGCATCATAAAAAGGCAGAACCAGGCAAAAAGCAGAAAGAAGTCCAACAAAGCTAACTCATGCCCCTTATGTGCACACAACATGATAGAAAACAGACTAAAAAGGCAGAAAGGCATTAAAGAGAACAGAAAAGACTGATATTCATTCATTAAAAGTGTTAAAACAGAGAGAAGTCTTTGCTTGTAAGGGCAAAGAACTTCATTTAGATTTTTCAATAGGAGCAGCCAGGTGTTATCCAATCCCAATCACAAAAAACAAAATGTAAAAATAATGTTAACCACATCACATCATAGATAGACTATAGAAGATAAGGCCTAAGGGGAACTAGAGGAGGAAGGCTTGGAGGAGGAGGCAGTGAGGGTCTAGAGATCCAGGTCCATACGAGCATTAGCAGAGGATTGTTCCTAGAGTAGTTTCTCCTTTAGGTTCTCAACCTGCTGTCGCAGCTCACATTTTTCCTTGGTTAAACGGGCAATTTATTCATTGGAGGAGCTACCAGAACCCGGTTCCTCATCAGCTTGACTTGACTTGACTTAACCTCCAGAATGGCAATCTGAGCCTTCAATCGCTTAATCACATTATTGGCATCATTCAGAGCATTTATTATCTGAGAGATGGTAGAGGTGTTTCCCCCAGCCCTCTCAAAACACTCACATTCCTCAAGGGTTGTTTTTGAAAAGCTTTGCTTGTGGGTCCCTACCCGGGGATTCTTGATTGGCACCTTAAAATGTTCAAAGACCCGAGTAAGTAGAAAACCATAGGGGAGCCCGTGATTCTCATCCTTGACCATTACAACCTTCTCCATATGATTGATCATGAGAGCAGGTAGGTTGACTGGATTGAACTGGTCAAGAACTTCCATTATGATTAGATCAGCTCTGGAGGCAACAGAATGCCTCTCGGCACGGGGAAGAAGGACCTTATTTACCAGCTCAAAAAGAAGCTGATACAGAGGTAGCATGGCCTTCTTGTGAACCTGTTCCCCTTGCTGGACTGTCCCTGGCTTAATGATGGCTCTCCTAAAATCTCCCTCACAAACATACTTCTATGGATCCACTGAAGACATCCCTCTTGATGGAACATTCAAGACTGTTCCCAGAGCAGCATCACAGACTCATGTGTAAGAGACTCAAACAGGACCATGGTCCCCTCATCCTCTAAGAAAGACAAAGTTGCTCCCTGAGTTTCAGGAAGGGAGGAGGCTCCTTCAGAGGTGAGATTCTCAGAGGCAATGGCCATTATATTTTTGCCGCCTCTTTTTCTAGAGATTCCATGGGAGTCGAGGAAATGAGAAAGGAGGAGTTGATGTACTGGTCAGGGTCGTCCTCTGAAGCTTCAGAACCTGGAGAAGCATCAGTGACTAAAGGCTCTTTTGGTGGTATAGATGAGGAGGAAGGTACAATAGTTGCTTCAGTGTCCATGGGTTTCTGTGTTGATTCAGATGAAGGAGGAGAAGCAAGAGGTGCTTTTGGGACTGGAGGTCCCTTGGGAGTTTCTGATGCAGATGGAAGTGAAGAGGGGGTAGGAATGGATATGTCAACCTTTGGGAGAGAGGGTGCTTGATCTTCCACAAAGATAATGTTAAGATCAGTGGTGAGAGAAGGAGAGGGTTCGTTTGTGGAGGCCATTGTTGACGGTTGGAGAAAAGCTTCAGAGAGAGAAAATGCTTTTTCAAGTAAAAGAGAGAGTGAGTGAGGTAAGGTGAGTGAGGATAGGTTAGAGATGAAGAATCTTTATAGGAGAGTGGAGTAATGAGGGGGAAGAGAAACGGGTTCAACTGGCAGTAGACGATTTTGGGAAAAGGAAACGTGCAGAAGGGAGTTGAAAGGGTGGAGTGATAGATGTATTTACTGAAAAGACGGACGATGTGGCAGTAGTAATTAATGCAGTTGCTTTTTGAAAACGGGAGATAACACACATAACTACTAACCTGGGGTACAGGGACCAGGTCCCGTACTTGTTTTTCTTGAAAAGATTGCTCAGTCTCCTTTTGTTCTACAATGCCATACCTTTAAAGTCTATAGTCATCATGCGTGTCTACCTGCAACGGTATTGATGTGAGTTAGACTTATTCAAAAAACACTTTAGTTATCTGTACCGGAGTGTGACTTTAATAGCCAAGAAGGGAAATCGGGTCCCTAATTAGGTCTCAGCAGCCCCAGTGCCATTCTATTTTTCTCGAAATGTTCCCTGCCCAGTGCCTTGGTAAAAATGTCTGCAATCTGATCTTCAGTGCAGCAAAAACTCATGCAGATGTGCCCCTTTTCAACATTGTCTCTGAGGAAGTAATGTCTCACATCAATATGCTTAGTTCTCTTGTGTTGAACTGAGTTCTTTGCCATATTGAGCGCACTGGTGTTGTCACACAAAAGCGGTATGTTGTCAATATACACTCCAAAGTCCTCCAGTTGTTGTTTGATCCACAGCAGATGAGCACAGCAAGATGCAGCTGCAACATATTCTGCCTCAGTTGTGGACAATGCCACTGAGTTCTGCTTCCTTGTACCCCAAGAGATTAGGCAAGATCCAAGAAAATGAGCCATCCCTGAAGTACTCTCCCTGTCCACCAGATAACCTGCATAATTAGCGTCAGCATAACCAACAAGATTAAAATTATCACCTGAGGGATAATACAGGACCAGGTCCTGTGTGCCTTTGAGATAACGTAGGATTAGTTTGGCAGCCTTTAGATTAGACTCCTTGGGATCTGATTGAAACCTTGCACATAATCCCACATTGAACACAATGTCTGGCCTGCTTGCAGTGAGATAGAGTAGAGAGCCAATGATTCCCCTGTACATTGTTTGGTTTACAGGAGAACCAGATTCTTCCATGTCAAGTTTGGTAGCCACTGCAATGGGTGTATCAATCACCTTTGAATCTTCCATGTCAAACCTCTTGAGAAGCTCCTTGATGTATTTCTGCTGACTGATGCAAGTTCCCTTTGTAGATTGTTTCACTTGAAGACCCAGGAAGAAGTTCAGTTCCCCCATCATGCTCATCTCAAACTCACTACCCATAAGCATTGCAAATTCCTTACACAGTGAGTCTGTTGTATCCCCAAAAATAATATCATCCACATACACATGGACGATAAGAAGGTTCCTTCCCCATTTCTTCAGAAATAGGGTGTTGTCAATCTTTCCTCAAGTGAATCCATTATCCAGTAAAAACTTGGATAGCATTTCATACCAAGCTCTGGGGCTTGCTTCAAACCATACAGGGCTTTGTCCAGTTTGAAGACATACTCTGGGTGAGCATGACTCTCAAACCCAGGAGGTTTCTTGACATATACTTCTTCCTTGAGATATCCATTCAGGAATGCACTTTTCACATCCATTTGAAATAAAGTGAATTCCATATGAGATGCAAAAGCAATAAGAATCCAAATGGCTTCCATACGAGCAACAGGAGCAAAAGTTTCATCATAATCAATCCCTTCCTCTTGATTGTAACCCTGAACTACAAGCCTTGCTTTATTTCTGGTAGTTTTCCCATTCTCATCCAGCTTGTTCCTGAACACCCACTTGGTTCCTATGATGGTTCTGTCTGATGGTCGAGGTACCGGATGCCATACTTTGTTTCTTTCAAACTGATGAAGCTCCTCATGCATGGCAATGATCCAATCTGCATCCTTCAGAGCTTCCTTGATATTTTTGGGTTCTATTTGGGATAGAAAGGCTGAGAAGGCTAGGGAATTTCTGGTTTTGGATCTGGGTTGGACTCCGGAATCAAGAGGAGTGATTATATTATCAAGAGGATGAGAGCTTTTATGTTTCCAATTTGGGACCTGAATTTGCTGGGTTGAAGAACTTGGTAGATTAGAGGAGTTTCCCTGCGCTGCTTGTTCAGCTACCTGGGGAGTACCTTCCACAGCATCTCCAACTCTTTCATCAACTTCTGTGGGAGAGATTGGAGTACCAGGTTCCTCCTGTGAACTTGAGGAAGATGTTGCATTGCCTTCATTCAACTCCTTAGTTTGACTCATCATGTCAGCCTTGCCATTTGAGACATCATAAATCTCTCCAGGAACCAAGATTGGTTCATTGTCTTGATCATTACCACTTTCATCCATGTTTGAAGAGGGAGTCTCATTAAAAAGCACATCAACACTCTCTTCTACACATTGGATCATCTTGTTGTACACTTTGTATGCTTTGCTTTGAGAAGAGTATCCCAAGTAGATTCCTTCATCACTTTTAGCATCGAACTTTCCAAGTTGATCCTTCCTATTGTTTAGAACATAGCACTTGCAACCAAAGGCTCTCAGGTGAGTTTTTTGGCTTTTTTCCATTAAGCAATTCATAAGGGGTCTTGTTCAGGAGGACCTGATCATGCACCTGTTCACCAAGTAGTAGGCAGTGTTGCTTGCTTCTGCCCAGAAGTTCCTAGCAATTCCACTATCAATGAGCATTGTTCGAGCCATATCTTCCAGGGTTCTGTTCTTCCTTTCCACTACTCCATTTTGCTGAGGAGTCCTAGGTGCTGAGAAATTGTGTGTGATTCTATATTAAGTGCAAAACTCATCAAACTTAGCATTATCAAATTCGGTTCCATGGTCGGATCTGATGCAAGCTACCTTCAAGTCCATCTTCACTTGGATTTTCTTGACAAAGGCCATAAATACTTCAAACGTCTCATCTTTTGTTCTGAGAAATAATGTCCAAGTGAATCTTGAGCAGTCATCCACAATCACAAAGATGTACTTCTTTCCACCTCTGCTTGGAATTCTCATGGGCACACACAAATCCATGTGAAGTAATTCAAGAGGTCTGGATGTGCTAACATCTTTCTTTGTTTAAAAGATGATCTCACATGTTTTCCTTTGGCACACGCATCACAGACTCTATGCTCCTTGAACTTGGAGTTTGGCAGACCACGTACCAGGTCCTTCTTTATCATCTTGTTCAGGAGGGAAAAACTAGTATAACCCAACCTTCTATGCCAAAGCTCTGCATCGTCATCAACTGTCTTCAAGCAGTTCACTTCACCGGCTTCCAATGATTCAAAATCAGCCACATAGATGTTTTTGTGTCTCTTGGCTATCAACACCACTTCTCCAGTTACTAGGCTAGTAACAGTGCACACCTTGGATAAGAACTCCACCTTGTTTCCTTTATCACAAATTTGAGAGACACTCAACAAGCTATATTTCAAGCCATCCACATAGTACACATTTTCGATTGAGTGCTCCAGAGACTTTCCAACTCTTCCAACACCAAGAATGTATTCTTTCTTTCTGTTGCCAAAGGATACATCCCCTTCCTGTTGGGCTTTCAATGAGAGAAAATCCATAGTGTTTTCAGTCATATGCTTTGAGCATCCGCTGTCCATGATCCATTGTAGTCCAGTTCCTTTCACTGATCCCTGCATAATTAAATCAATGGTTAGATTTAGGAACCCAAACAAGTTTGGGTCCCTTGTAGTTAGGAAAGGGATGAATAAGAACTCTTCTAGTCCATGTTGGCAGAAATTGATATTTCTTGCCGGGACCTGGTCCTTGCTTTGAATTCCTCTTACCTGCAAACATCTTGTTTTTCTGGACTGATTGATCCCTGGCTGGGCAACTTTCCTTGAAGTGCCCGTTGTTTCCACAATGGGTACAAAGTCAATTGTCTGGGACTGTGACATATTTGTTGTGTGGGTCGTAAGGAGTTTTCTCCTTTTGGAACCCGATCCCCTGCCTGTTTCCATTGTTGTTAAAGTACATGGCAGTGACAGCATCTGTGGACCAGGTCCAGTTTAGTGATTTTTTAAGATCAGATTTTACTTTACTCATTTCAGCTTGCAGCTCCCTATTTTCTCAACCTCACTGCACAGACTCGTTTTGACATTATTCAGTTCTTTTTCAAGCTTGATATATTTTTCACTGGCTATTTCCTTTCCTTTATCCACACTCGAGGAACCAGGTTCTAGTCTAAGTCCCTGAATGGTTTCTTCTAAGTCTGTGATTACTACTAGAAGATCATCTCTCTCCTGCTCAACAGCATCAATCCTCACACTCAAGCTATCCTTTTCATTACTCTGATTCTCCAATGTTTCTTTCAGATCTACTACCACTACAATTAGATCATCTCTCTCATTTTCTACCTTTCTTGTTTTCTACCTTTCTTGTTTTTTCTTCAATCACTTCCTTTTCTCTTTCAAGATATTTTATGGTCTCTTTAAGGTCCACAACTACCACCATTAAGCCATCTCTCTCATTCTCAACACTGTTGATTTTACACACTGGAGATTCTTTCTCTCTCTCAAGATCGCCTATAGTTTCTTTCAAATCTACCACACACACAACTAGATCATATCTAGTTTGTTCAACTTCTCCTAGTTCTATGGTCAATGCATCTTTATCTTAAACTAAGTTGTAATAAGCATCAATGAGAACATTTGACAATCACAACAATTGTTTAGGAGAATAGGACTTCAGATTTCTATGAACATCCTTGAAGTTTACCTCATCTTGGTCATCTTCTTCTTCGTCATCAGACTGAGCCATAAGAGCAAACAATGAGTCATACTCCTTAGCCTTGTTCTCAACTGCCATTATAGAGTTGTTTTCTGCTTTAGGTTCTTCTTCTGATTCGCTTGATGAATCTCCCCAAGCAGCAAGAGCTTGTTTCACAACATTGTCAGCTGCGTTTTTTCTACTGAATCTTTTGTCAGGGACCTGGTTCCTCTTTGCAGCTTTGTCAGAGTTGTGCTTGTAAGTGTCTTGCTTCAGGAGCGGGCAGTATTTTATGAAGTGTTCGGGCTTACCACATTTATGACATAGGTCATAGTTTCTAGGATTGGTTGAGTTGCCTCTCCTTGGTATTCCCCCGTTCCTTCAAACCATCTTCTGAAATCTCTTGGTGAGATAAGCCATGTCATTGTCCTCTTCTCTTGACTCAAGCTTTTCCGCTTGAAGAACCAGGTTCTTCTCCTTCTTGGGTTCTCTTCTTTCACTGTACTTTTTCCTTTTCATCTCATATGTTTTCAAGTATCCTATCAACTCATCCATTGTTAAAGCCTGCAAGTCCTTTGCTTCAGTGATAGCATTGACTTTGCTTTCCCAGGAGCTAGGCAGAACACTTAAGATTTTTTGCATTAGCTTGTTCCTAGGAATGACTTATCCCAGAGAGTGAAGCTCATTGTTAATGGAGATGAATCTAGTATGCATATCTTGTATGGATTCATCATCCTTTATCCTGAACAGCTCTTACTCAATAGTGAGCATATCGATTTTGGATTGCTTCACTTGAGTCGTTCCTTCATGAGTTGTCTGCAAAGCTTCCCAAATCTCTTTGGCTGATTGACATGCAGAGATCTTGTTGTACTCATCAGGTCCTATATCGCACACTAGAATTTTCTTTGCACGAAAATTCTTTTCCACTGCTTTCCTATCAGCATCATTGTAGTCCTTCCTGGTTTTTGGCACCATCAGACCAGCCTCTCCAATCTTTTGCATAGGAACATGAGGACCATCACAGATGATGTCCCATAACTCATAATCTTTAGCCATTATGAAGTCATGCATACGGGTCTTCCATCACCCATAGTACTGACCGTTGAATCTAGGAGGTTGATATATTGATTGTCCTTCTTGGAAGTTTGGTGGAGTAGCCATTACAGATCCTTTCTAGGTGTTAACCATTTAAAAAGATCCTGCTCTGATACCAGATCCTCTACTAGTTGCCACAGAGAAGTACACTTAGAAGGCAAGTAAAAAGACAAGGGATTTTTACGTGGAAAAATCCCACTCAAGGGGACAAAAACCACAACCTACACTTGTAGGATTTCAACTTCACTAACTTGTAATCTAAACTATTACAGTCCACTTTGTAATGAACTTCTTACAAATACTTCAACACACTAACTTGTAATCACTTATTACAAGTCACTTTGTCACCTTCTAGTTACAAAGACTATACACTTGTGACTACACTAGTCACTACAACAATACAAGAAGTTTAAGGTTGAGAGATTCCTAACACGGTGCTTCAACAAAAGCAAATAGGATACTATGAAAACAAAATGCAAGATTACAACTCAACTAAGGACACTAACGACACAAGGTGAAACTGGTCCGTCTTAGTGGAGTTGTCTTCTTGCTCTTGAAACACTTGAGTCTTCAATGCTAGAGACCACTTCAATGCTTGAGATAATGTTCTTAGTAAATGCTCAAGTGAATATCTTGTTTGTCTCCAAAACAAGATATTAAAAGCCATAGGACATTCCAAGAAGGATGTCCCATATCTTGAAAGTACACTTCACAACCAATGGGAAGTGACTGATGTACTGTAGCGTGTACAGTTGCAGGTAGTCACTTTTCTGTCACAGCTTTTACATCTGTAGAATTGACCTGTACTTTTATCTGTGAGCCTGTCAAGGGATCAGGTCCCTTAGTTGTTCCTTATAAGTTCAACAGTACACTGTCCAGAATTCCTTGAGTTAAAACTGACTGATTGTGCTGGTGACAGATTTGGTCCTTCATCTGGTTCTTCATGTAAAAGTTTGTTAAATCATCAAAACAGAATACAGCTCATCAATATTGTAAAAATAGTTGACATATATTTTGCAATTTAATAATATTTAAACTTAATTAATTATAAAAACTAAATGTACATATTTTGTAAGAACATCATGGACCACATGCTTGAAAAAATATTAATATTTATAAATATAATACCATAGCATTACTAAAATATTTTGTAAAAAAATAATTTATCAATTCTAACTGAAAAATGAATGGCATGCAATTTGAATTACTAAGTCAAGACTACTAAGGCAAATAAATGGAACCGGAAATATAACATAAATTCAAGTCCAAAAAAAAATTAACATAATATTGTTATGCAAAATTACAACATAACATAAAAATGTTTCAATATAATTCAAAAGAAAATGAAAATATAAGTCTATAACCTCATTCAACAATGATATTCTACTTTAATTGCATTACCCATTACATGTCAAGTTTATTAATGACTCATTCTTTCTAATATTAAGAGGTGTAGTTTCAAAACTAGAATAATAGCACAATTTTACAAAATAAAGAAAATAAAGAAAATAAAAAGATGATGTCATGGCCCGGAATTCCCACCTTCGGACGTGATGGCGCCTAACATTTCACCCGCTAGGCAAGCTAATGTTAGAGTAAATCGTATGCCACTTTAAGCAATTCAAGTAATTAAAATTCATTTGAACTTAAATAAACTGGAATGATGTGCTAAAAGGTAAAATAACCAAAAACATCTAAGTACAATCCCGGACCTAGAGTCACAGGTGCATGAGCTACTAGAAATTCTACAAACAGAGTTTGAAATAAATACAACTATTTTGAATGAAATGAACAGTAAATGAGGAAAGAGGAAGGGGACTTCAAGGTCTGCGGACGCCAACATATCTACCTCGAGTCTCCAAATATGCCAATTCGAGCAGATGCACCTCACGTACAGCCGGGACCAGTACCAAAATACGCACAAGAAGTGCAGAGTATAGTATGCGTACAACCGACCCAATGTACTCCGTAAGTGCCGAGCCTAACCTCGACGAGGTAGTGACGAGGCTATGATAGGACACTCACGTAATTTAACATGTACAAATGTAGATATATTGCGACATAGTAACAATTAAAGATTTAATATGTACGATTGGGAGGGGAAATGTGAAAGGAGAACAAGATACGATAACTACATCAGGAATGACAACATAAGACAGTCAAATAAAGCATCAACTACTGAAAACGGATTAACATAATGAATAAATATGGCACAACATCACCCATCGTGATTTTACTCTCAACCTTACCATGAAATGATAATAATGTCACGACATCACCCTTCGTGCTTTACTCTCAACCTCTCCATGAAACAATAAATGCGGCACAACATCTCCTTCGTGTTTTTACTCTCTTTTCCTCACTATGTATTCATCAATAAATGAAGCAATAAACGGCACAGCATCACCCTTTGTGCTCTAACACTCTCCCTTACTGTGTAATAATGAATATAACCACAACACTTACCTCACTCCGCAGTCAACTCAGAGCTCTACCGGGGCCTTTCTGCTAGAATCCACCTCCAAACCAACCGTATCTGACCCTAATCGACCCGATAACATCAAATAATGCTAAGGGAATAAATTTCAACACATAAAGTTAGGATTTTTACATTTTTCCTTAAAAGTCAAAAAAAGTCAACCCCGAGCTAGCTTGGTCAACCCGAGATTCAGACCAAAACACATTTACTCATTCACTCCCGAGCCTGATTAGGTAATTAATTTTGAAATCCAACCCTGAATTGAGGTCTAAATCCTGAATTTGCAACAAAAAATCCAATTCTTCCTAGATCCCTAATTTTCTACCATGGAAGAATAAAGATTAAGGCTGGAAATCAATGGGTCATGTTAGAAATAAAAGAAAATGATTTAAAATATACTAACCTATGAATTGATGTTGAAATTTCTCCTCAAAATCACCTCTAGACCGAGCTCTAATGGAAAGATGATGAAAAATTGGTGAAAATTCGTCCTTTAGAAATTTAAATGATTGGGCGTCAGGTGTTCATCGCGATCGCGATACACCTGATGCGTTCGCAAAGGCACTGCCCGATTGGCTTGCTCGATCGCGATTTACTCCACGCATTCGCGTAGGCATAGCCAGCCTCACCACCACGTTTGCGATCCTGGGCTCGCATTTGGGTAGAGTAAACTCATCTCTCAGTCCCCGCTGCTCTAATGTTATGCATTCGCGTTGGTGTGGTCGCGTTCTGTAACGACCCGACCAGTCATTTTGAGAATTTAAGCTCCGTTAGGTGGAGTAAGGTCTTAAACAGCTTCACATTATGTATATCGACCTGCGTGCGTGGTTGTATTCAGTTACCGGATAATCCGGAGTCGAATTGGAAGGAAGATTTCAATTTCGAAAGCTTAAGTGATGGAAGTTGATCGGAGGTTTGACTTTTGTGTAAACGGCCTCGAAATGAGTTTTGGTTAATGTCAACAGCCTCATATGGCAATTTTGGACTTAGGCGCGCGTCCGGAATTAGTTTTGGAGGTCCGTAGAGTAATTTGAGGTAATTCGGCGAAAGTTAGAATTTCGGCAATTTCGGCCGATAGGTGAAATTTTGATATCAGGATCGGAATGGAATTCCGGGAGTGACTGTAGGTCTGTTGTGTTATTTGTGACTTGTCTACAAAATTTGGCGTCATTCTGGGTTGAATTGATAGGTTTCGGCACGAGTTTTGATATTTGAAGGTTTGAAAAATTCATAAGTTTGATTTTTGGTTTGATTCGTCGTTTTGGTGTTGTTTTATGTGATTTGAAACCTCGAGCGAGTCCGTGGTAGGTTATATGACTTGTTTGTGTGTTTGGACGGGGTCCCGGGGGCCTCGGGTGTGTTTCGGATGGGCTTCGGGTCAATTTTCTTCTATTCTTCACTGCTGATTCTGTCTTCTGGTTTTTCTTCTATGCGATCGCATAGTGTTTTGTGAACCGCCCAATTTTTACTCTATGTGATCGCATCATTCCACATGCGATCGCATAGCACATTTTTTGGTCAGCAAACATTTTCCTTCTATGCGATCGCATCATTCCACACGCGATCGCATAACACATTTTGGTCAGTAAATAATTTCCTTCTATGCGATCGCATCATTCCACACGCGATCGCATAGCACATTTTTGGTTAGTAAACATTTTTCTTCTATGAGATCGCATCATCCACACGCGATCTCATAGCACATTTTTGGTCAGTAAATAATTTCCTTCTATGCGATCGCATCAGTCCTTACGCAATCGCATAGCACATTTTTGGTCAGTGAATATTTTCTTTCTATGTGATCGCATCCGTCCTGACGCGATCGCATAGCATATTTTAGGCCAATAATTATTTTCCTCTACACGATCGCACTTAAACTCTAGCGATCGCAATGCTTAAAAATTTGGGCAGACAGATTATATTCCAAAATCGAGGGTTAGGCCATGTTTATCATATTTTGACTTCTAAAGCTCGGTTCTTAGTGATTTTTGATTGTATTTTCACACAAATCGAATGGGTAAGTATTCTTCAACTAGAATTGAATATATTCCATGATTTTATCTTTATTTTCATCATTTAATTTGTGTTTTGAGTTGAGAAAAATGTTGGTTTTGGAAGAAAATTTCTAAAATGAAATATCGTGATTTGAGGGACCAAATGGTATCGAAATTTGATAAATTTTATATGGTTGGACTCGTATTGGAATGAGTATTCGGTTTTTTTAAATTTTGTCAGTTTCCGAGGTGCGGTCCCGGGGGTCGACTTTTGGGTTGATTTTTATATTTTTTGTAAAGATTGAAACTTTATTATTCGGAATAATTCTTTATACGATTTATGTGTGCTTTGGAGTTGTTATAGTTGGATTTGAGCCGTCCGGAGGTCTTTTCACCCGAGAAGTCTATTTTTTAGTACCGGTCTGTCGTCTTTGAGGTAAGTATCTTGCCTAACCTTGTGTGGGGGAATTACCCTTTAGGATTTGAGTCTTCTATGTTGATTGTAGCCCGTGTACGTGAGGTGACGAGTGCGTACTCGGACTTATTTGCAAATAGGTTGGCCTTTTAGGATTCTTAGGTCCTTATACGCCTGTGTATCAAGTTGTAATTGCTATGACTGCGTTCTTGATTGCTAATTTCATCATTTCCTGCTTAAATTAGAATTACTTGCTTTTAGATTTTCCCTGGTTGATTATTTGAGCTTAATTGACTTAGCTGAAGATTTTACCTCTTCTATCACTATGTTATACTTTCTTCATAAACTGCTTACTTAGCTAGAATTTGTATCATCTCGCCCTATAATTGTTTAGCAGTAATTGGAATATCTATAAGTTGGTGTCAAGCATGCCTGTGAGTCGTATATTGTGATTTCTAAGGAAGTTCGGAGGAAGTATATCTGCAAGAAACTTTCTATTTGAAGTGATTATATTCAAAGCTTTCAATATAAACTTACGGGTGAAAGTTTACAGTATTTTCCAAAGACACTTGGGTTGTTGGCTAAGGCCTGACGTGAAAACTATTGAAATGTTGAATTATTATTTGTTCATACCGTAATGTGATTTCTATTCGGTTTCGGGGTGTTCTCGTACATTCTTTGTGTGTTGTTGTGATGTTGTGATGTTCTGTTGTTATTGGTTGTATTCCCTTCCGCATTTCATTAGTTATGTTGTGTAGCCATTAGATAGATGTTGCATCCTGACATTTCGATATTTATGTCTGTTTGATTTATTAGACCAGTGGGTGTCCTAACTAGTCCTCGTCACTACTTCACCGAGGTTAGTCTTGATACTTACTGGGCACCGCTGTGGTGTGCTCATTCTACACTTCTACACATTTTTCTTGTGCAGATCCAGGTATTGATTATTAGTAGCTACGTGGATCATTGCCGAGGAGACTCAAGGTAAACCTGTTGCTGCGTTCGCAGGATTCAGAGTAACCTTCCTACTTTTATTCAACTGTTCTTACTTATTTCTAAACAGTTGTATTGAGAAGTTGTAACAAACTCTGTAGAGCTTATGACTTGTATTACCGATTTTGGGAAATTGTAAATTCTGTCAAGATTTCTATATCGAGACTGTTAGATTTTCTTTATTATTGTTGTTATTCAGTAAATGTTAGGCTTACCTAGACCCTAAGACTAGGTGCCATCACGATACCCAACGGAGGGAAATTTAGGTCGTGACACGTTCGCAAAGGGCAATCCCCTCACTGCTCTGCGTTCGCATCCAAAACCTTGTGTTCACGTAGAGTAAATACCCTCCCCGTCCCAGTTTGCTCTTTGCGATCGCGGGACGTACTTCGCGATCGCGAAGAATAAAGTATCAGGTGACATCAGAAGCCAAAACCCAGAATTTTTCTGTAAGTTCAAAACACCCATAGACTATCCAAAACTCACCTGAGCCCTCAGGCTCAAAAAAATATGCACACAAGTCCAAAAAATTAATACCAACTCGCTCGCGCGATCAAAATACAAAAATAATACCTAGAACTACGAATCAGACACCGAAACAAATGAAATTTTCAATAATACTTAAGAACTTTCATTTTAACAACCGAACGTCTGAATCACGACAAATCAACTCTGTTTTGCACCAAATTTTGCAAATAATTCATAATTACAGTAATGAACCTATACCAAGCTCCAAAACTAAAATCCAAACCCTGTAGTAATAAATCAAACTTCAGTCGAATTTATAAATTCATTAAACCTCAAATTTTAAAAAATAATTGCGATAACTCGAGCTAGGGACCTCCGAATTCGATTACGGGCATATGTCCAATTCCCAAATCACGATACGGACCCATCGGAACCGTCAAAACACAGGTCCGAGTCCCTTTTCTCAAAATGTTGTCTGAAGTCAACTCAAATGAATTTTAAGGCACGAATTCACATTTTAATATTTTTTCACGTAAAAGCCTTCCGGAAAAAGACACGGACTGTGCACGCAAATTGAGAAAGTTTAAAAGGAGCTATTCGAGGTTTCGAAACATAGAATTATGGGGAACACTCTAGATGACCTATCGGGTCATCACATTCTCCACCTCTAAAACAAACGTTCGTCCTCGAACGAACATAGAAAAGTACCTGGACTGGTGAAAAGGTGAAAATCTGCTCCGCATGTCCGACTCGGACTCCCAAGTGGCTGCCTCGATCGGCTGACCTCTCTACTGCACTCGAACTGAAGGATAACTCTTTGACTTCAACTGTCGGACATGCCGGGCTAGAATAGCCAACAACTCCTCCTCATAAGCCAAATCCTTGTCCAATTGGAATGAGCTGAAATCTAACACATAGGACGATTCACTGTGATACTTCTGGAGCATAGACACATGGAACACCGGATGGACTGTTGATAAACTTGGTGGCAATGCAAGCTTGTAGGCCACCTCACCCACTCTCTCAAGAATCTCAAAGGGTCTGATATACCTAGGGCTCAACTTGCCCTTCTTCCCGAACCTCATTGTTGATACCCAAATTTTTCTCAAACTATTTTTAAATTTGCATATATACCTTAAAAATTAGTTTTTATAACAATGGAAATTTTTTCATAATTTTTCCATATTTTTATCAATTTATCCAGTATTTTTATATCTCATAATTAATCATAAATTGCATTGCAAAAGATTTCAAAATATTTCTTAACTTAATATATCATTTTTTAATCCTATTAAGATTTAATTATTTCACAAATTAGCCAATTTGGCATTATTTGGCTATAATTACAATAGCTTTGCAATTATAGCCTAATTACATATTGTATACTATTTTAATTCAATAATTAGTCATTTCATAATTTAAATATTATTTAATCACTTTAATTTCACCTATTTAGACTTAATTTCATTAATTATCAGCTATTTTTATTAATTATGTATCTAATTTTAATGGATATTTAACAAGTAGCAAATATTTACTTAAAATCTAGCCTAAATTAAACTTGGTCGTTAGCCCAATTACATAACCCAATACCCCAGGCCCAATACCCTATCCTACCCGACCCAGCACCTAATCTAATCCTGGTCGTTGATCATTTTTTATCAACGGCCCAAAATCACCCCTTCCTTAATTAGTCCTAGACGACTACCCCCCACCCCCTCATTTTCATTCTCTCATTCATCTCTCTACCTCCCTCTCTCTTTATCTCTGGTTCTCTCTAGAACCTTCTCGTCTCCTCCTCTCTGATGGACTCTGTCCGTCTTCTCCGGCCACCTCCCTCGCCAGAAGTTATGTCCTCTTTCCCTCCACTAGCCTCTGCTTCACCCCATGCCGGTTTGATACCACTCTAAGGTCCTCAGGTGAACCTGGAGCGATTCAACTCCTACCCATGGTCCTTCATGCCATTTTTCGGCCACCTCCGGCCGTTTGAATAAGATCTATGACTTTTCCGGCTAAAGCCGATAACATTTTAAGATTTTCTTGTCTTCTATGGGTTATCTGAAACCCTAACTCTTAAGATTTTCCGATTTCTTTTAGATCTGTCTTAGATCTGTGTATATTATGAGCTTTTTGTTGTTTCCTCAAAGGGTTTTCCGATTTTTTCCAAAGTGACTCCTCATCTTCATGACTAGGGTTTTTGAACCTTTTCTCCAAAACGATTTTCTCTGATTTTAAGTGTTATTCTACGATTCTTGTCATGTTTAAACGATTTTTATTAAGTTCTTCCTTAGCCTAACTGATTATGCTGAAAACCCCTAATTTTTGACACTTAGTCTTGGACAAAAATATGTATCTAAAATGTGAAACATACATTTCAGGGGAAGCATGTCGAGTCCAAATATGTACCCAGTTTGTAGATATTTTGTAGATAAATTGTAGATTATTTATATTCTGATTGTAGATACTTTTTTCTGTTTTCACAAATCAAAAACGACTAAAACTTCTACAAATCTTCTGCAAAAAACGCAATTATGTCGAGAATCCCAATTATGCTACAATTGAATGGGAATTGGGATATTAAAATTCAATGTACCATTTTGTAGATATTTTGTAGATAAATTGTAGATTATTTGTATTTTGATTGTAGATGCTTTATCTTCTGTTTTCACAAATTAAAAACGACTAAAACTTCTACAAATCTTCTGCAAAAAATGCAATTATGTCGAAAATCCAAATTATGCTACAATTGAACGGGAATTGATATATTAAAATTCAATGTACCCAGTTTGTAGATATTTTGTAGATAAATTGTAGATTATTTGTATTCTGATTGTAGATGTTTTTTTCTATTTTTACAAATAAAAAATAACTAAAACTTCTACAAATCTTCTGCAAAAAACGCGATTATGCCACAATTGAATGGGAATTGGGATATTAAAATTCAATGTACCCAGTTTGTAGATATTTTGTAGATTATTTGTATTTTGATTGTAGATACTTTGTTTTTTGTTTTCACAAACCAAAAACGACTAAAACTTCTACAAATCTTCTGTAAAAAATGCAATTATGTCAAAAATTCCAATTATGCTACAATTCTGTGATTCTCCTATATGCTCTTGTTACTCCTTACGAAACTGCTATGCTAAATATGGAATCCAAAAAAACATGATGAAGGGATAGATCTTCCTAAGCAAAATCCTCCCATGAATTGTTACAAGAAAATTGACTTTTGCCAACAATTAAAGCATCAAAAGAAAAAGATAAAAAGATCTGTTCGAGCTCAGAACATATTGAGAATCAAACTCTGGGAGATAAACATTAATGTGAAGGAACCCGAAATCATAACCATCAAATCGACCACGCTTGTGCTCATCTTCCCTAGGCACAAAAACATTGGGACAAGATTGTAGAGGTGCCGACAGTGCCTTGGCTATGGAAGAAATAATGGGATTTTGATACAGAAATCGTGGGTGTGGGAGGAAAACGTGGGTGAAGTTGTGGGAAGTGGAGAGAGAAACGTGAGGGAGTGTGATTAGAAGGAATATACGGTACCATTAAATTAGGAATGTAATTAATACCCTTAAAAACTACTAATGATATATAATTGGTAATTAGGTATACTAAATATAATTATATCAAACATTAACCATTGAGAATAATATAGTTTCTTATATGACATAGGAATGTAAAAATTCTTTTTTCAATTACCAATCTGAAAACTGGCTAGCCCGTGCATTTTTACAGGTTGGCTGCCGTCCAAATCTTTTGAGCGGGCTGAGTCCAATATTAGTCATCAAAATAAAGGCCCAATAAATTTGCCTCTTACAATATAAAACCCTAAAAAAAACCTAAAATCAGATCTTCTTCATCAGCCGCATTTGCAGAGTGAGTCGCAAAAATGAAGTACAATCCAAGAGTATCCTCCTCTCGCCGGAAAAGCCGAAAGGCCCATTTCACGGCCCCATCAAGCGTCCGCCGAGTGTTAATGAGCGCACCCCTTTCATCGGATTTACGTTCGAAGTACAACGTAAGATCTATGCCGGTAAGAAAAGACGACGAGGTTCAAGTCGTTCGAGGAACATACAAGGGGCGTGAGGGTAAAGTTGTACAAGTTTATCGCAAGAAATGGGTGATTCACATTGAGCGTATTACACGTGAGAAAGTTAATGGATCCACTGTTAATGTTGGTATTCACCCATCTAAAACTGTTATTACTAAGCTCAGGCTTGATAAGGACCGTAAATCATTGATTGATCGTAAGGCTAAGGGACGTGCTGCTGCTGATAAAGACAAGGGTACTAAGTTCACTACTGAGGATATTATGCAGACCGTTGATTAAATTTTGCACCTGTTTGTTTCTGTTATAGATTTCTGTTGGGCAGCTGAACGAAAGGTTATATTGCTAATTTAGTACGTTTTTGCTATTAGGATTTTTGGAATCTTTAATTCTGTTGAGCATTTTTGGTATTGTCGTAATTGCATTCTGGTGAAAGTTGGTAATCTTGGGTTGATTAATATCTTTCATTAAACTTCTTACTTGTGTGTTTGTTCACTTTGTTTTGTGTGTTATAATGATTGCTCGACCAGTTTGTGCTTTGAATATCTACGTGGAAAGTTCACTGTTAGGAACGTTGTGTTTAGCATAAAACGGAGGAAGTATGAGGTTTCAGGTTCAAATTCCTAGGTGGGTGATTTTGTCCCGTCTGCCTAAAAACTTGTTGGACAGAGGTACCTGTTTAATATTTGAGGTGTTTGCAATGGCGTGTTCAATGTTTACTCTGAGGGTCAAGATATGTAGTCTGGACGTAACTAAGAATGCTAACGATCATAAACCTAAATTGGTGGATTGATATCCGCTACGATTGGTCTCATATGTAGTATTCTTGGTATTGTACTTATCAGAGTTATCCTCGGCCTGTGTCGTCTGTTGAGGAACTGTATGTTGAGCCAAATTGATTAAGCATTGTGAACTTCTTTCTTGTTCACTTTCCTGTTCCGACAGTGTAGGATATGTTAATTTACACTGTGGTGTCTTATTGTTTTAAGTTTTACGTCTTATCTATTAGGAGGATCACCAAAATAGAGGGAATAGATATAGAGGATTCACAGAGTTGCCCAACTAATTTGAGGCTTAGCTGCTAGAATCCATCAGGAGGCTTGTATCTCGGTTTTACAGGAATGTTCTCCTTTTGGCAGGAAGTATCTTTGAGAGGGTTGATGAATGTATCTTTGACTTGAAAGGAGGCGACTGGCGAGGAACACAAATAGAAAAGAAGTGTGAGTAGGAGGACCATTCTTCCTTTTCCTTACCTTTATGGTTTTACATCCTATATTTGATGAAATGGCAATATTTCATGTTCTCATAATCTTCCGGGTCCATTCGGCACTTAGTTCGACTGACCATAACAGAGCAGTATTTGTTCCAATGGACCTGAAATTTGAAGAGTTGGTTTAGGTTGGTTTGGAAGTTAGATATCTTTTCTGATACAAGATGATTAGTCGCGATTGACAATAGTTGGCCTTTAAATTGATCGATGACAGCTTAGCCTTTCGCCCAATGAACTTGTAAACTGGAAAAGTGGGTCTAGGCTGCTTTGAGGTCTCTCAGTCTCTTTAGGTCTGGTTCCAAACCAGTAGGCATAGTTGACGCAATATTGCGGCAGTTGCTTCTTATTAGAGGAAGAAGTGCTGTTCCACTCTCGAGTGATGAGCTGCTTTGTTTTCCACGAGGGATGTTGCTAATATGACATAAAATCTCCTTGTTCCAAATTGCCAAGCTAGTCTGAATATGGAAAACCTTAGATAGATGCTGTCTCATTTTAACCTGGCATGCATAACATTTAAGGTATTTTGGGAACTGCTGTCCTATGCTGTTTGCTCAAGTTAATTTAGTTTTTCATTGAAAGTGGAGCTTGCATTTCAAATTTGTTTCCCTGTTTTCCAGCCCAGAGCTGTCCTAATTGCTTTTGAATAACATATTACATACATTTACCTCGGGAAAGGTTTAATTGTGTGAATGTGTATGCTGATACCAAATGACTTTTTACTGGTAAACTATTTCGAGGTGAGATTGCTATTGAACGACTTAAAAGACCGCTATATCTGTATGTTTTAATAAGTGCATGATCTGTCAAAGATAAACAATTTCACAATGCCTTTCACTTGCTCCCTCCGTTCCAAGTTATGTTAATCTGTTTGACTGGGTACGGAGCTTAAGAAAAAATTAAAACTTTTGAAATTTGTAGTCATAAACAAATCAAAAAGGGACCCAGAGTATTTGTGTGGTTATAAAAGCTTTTCATTAAAGGGTAGAATTGTAAGTTTAAGCAAAATTATTTCCAAATTTAGCAATGGGTCACTCTTTTTGGAACCTGAAACTGAGGGAGTAAGAGATTACAAATATTCAGCCTTTCAAGTCCATTGTCAGGTGCACAATTGTTCGTGTTGCTTATCGACCATTTAGGCTACGACCTTTATTCAATAACGTTCTAATTGCTCCCTACGACCAGCTATCCCAAAAAATATATGACAGGTTCATGGAGATGGAAAGCGGCAAGAAAAAAAACGTTCAAAGGCAGTTCAAGGAATATGGTTAGATACACTGAGTTTGAAAGCTTCGTCGCTAGGAATTTAAAAGACCGGATGAACAAATTATCAGAAAAGTAACTCAACCTTTTTTCGATCTAAACAAAAAGTAACTCAATTTTGGATGTACTTCAATTTCCACCATATTTGGTTCAAACCATCCAGCAGAACATTCTCAGCAGGCAAAATCAAATTGATTATAGCAAAACTGCCTGAAAGTCCAATGCAAAACGAAGCCCGCATATTTTCCGATAACCAAGGGGGTTAAGTAAAGCAATTGCCGCAATTAGATAACACTATTGCATCGCCCCGATAAAAGAGAGAAAGAAAACTCTTACATGAAAAATTGCTTTCGTAGACTTTCTCAAAACAGGGGAAAATAGGAGAAAGAAAATAGAAAACAGTGAAATGCCACAGGCTGGTCCAACATCGGAAACCACCATCCGCAATTGATCCATTCTGGAAAAAAAAATGTGTTTGAACTACTTATTGAGTGCCTCCTTCACGTGATACTCCAAAAATTTCCTCAGTGTGAGTTCAAGGATGCAGGCTACGAAAATGCTATCAAGGCTTAAGAGCTAGGGCCACCCCAAACCTGGGAGTCTTATCCAAGGCCTTGGTGTCAAACTCACTAGAAATGGTCAATAATGACTTTGGAATCACCTCATGCTGCAAGACAGCCCCCAAATTTCCATGATTATTGAGTTTGAGTTTCAAAATTGTCAGGTTATCAACAGCATAGGACCCTCCAACTGTAAATGTGTTCTCATTTGTAGAGAACCTTCTAGTGATTTCACCCACAGCACCACTCCTCTTCAATGCATCAAGATGATGTATGTATGATGCCTTAATTGTGTCCCCTTTGTCCCCTCTGAGGCGAGAAAATTACAGCAAGTATCAAAAACTTTAATCTTTTTATCATTTCTGCTTTCTAATTGCAGAAGTTAGAGACCTTAACATTGAAACTTACAAGATTATAGCAGCACAGGAATCTGGTTTTGTCACGCTAATGCCAGCAGTATACTTTGTCAGTTTACCAGTTGCAGTCTCGTAAGCCGCCTCTGCACCAAGAGCAAAAGTTGGAGTACCAAGTGTGATTGAAAGATCAACTGCAGGGGATTGTTTCAGAGCAACAGCTGTGGTGACGGTTGCATGGTGGTGAAAATACTGTGCCTCTAGCTGCAAAAGAAAGCAAAAAGCAAGTTTAGAAAAGAGGAAACTCTTATCATTTTCACTTTCCAATAATGGAACAAAGCCATGAGCCAAAAACAGATGAGAAGATCTTACCTTGCCAGAACTGTAGTCAGGGAATTTCATAGAGGCAATGGTTTTTGTTGATGGGGCAATGTCAGTTAAAGTAAGAGTTGTCAGGATCTGCAGGGAGATAGAAATGTGAAGGATATCCTACAAAAACAAACATGACTAAGAAAGACCAAGGTGTGCGCAACCCACGTTTGATCCTGTATCAACTTTGACATCAATCAAAGTGTTTTTATATTTGTACTGAGCTGCTACATCTCCAGTTGAGAGCCCTCCTTTCTTCACTGCAGTTGATGTAAGGGCCTACATTAAGAAAGTTCTATTAGAGATGAAATTCGGTTGCCATAGATCTAGTGATATAAGAACTTAATTAGAAGAAAGCTTTTGGACATTAAAAAAAGAGCTGAAGAAAACAATGTTATGGAAAATAACATAACAGGTCAATCAAACATAAGGCATCACCCAAAAGACAAAAAACTTGAGGCATTTGCACTTTCAAGAATTATCATGTCTTTAATGGAGAAGCTTCTTCCATATGTTTCTTGCGGTATTTTTACTTGTTAATTTTTTAACAGGCATTTGCCCAATATTTCAAGATCATGTTTTGCAAGAACCTGCACGAAAATGATTATAAGATCTTGTAGAAATGTCGTAGGGCGCACGGCAGGACTCCAAACCTTGTCGCTAACCCAAGCATCGCATTTAAGTGGGAGAAGGATAGAGGTCAGCCCCATATTCCCCAGAGTTTTGAACCTATAGACAACCTGGGGTTGGTCCAGCTAACCAACAGGGAATTTCCCAGTTATAAAGAAAAATCTGGGATTTCTCGATTATCAAGAGAAATCTTATATAAATGTATACTTAATTACTGATCAAAAAAAGATTTTATATAAATCCACAATTTCTCCATGTACATAAGTAAAATTGGATGACTTTAACACATTCCCACAAAATGTCAGTTCCTCTTAGAAACACAAAGGAAGGAGTTTAACTTCAATCATTAACGCAAATGCACCCAGCTACATACTACAGATAAGCAATGAAGAGGAAGAACTTAGATAAGATTCAGATTCAAAAGATACAGCATGAATCTAATAATCTGCCTGTAATCAAATTGAGAATCACTCCACTTTGATGAAATTAGTGGTGTCTTCGAAAAACAAGAAAGTAGAATTCAATTCATTTTGACAGAACCGTCTCTCCCAAGATCAGTTTCCGGGGTGATGGAGAGAGTGATTTTGCTAGGACACGCAAGAGCAATCTTAACACTAATGTACCCACCCAGAATAGATATAGCAAATAAAAAATGAAGAGAAGATTCAAAATATTCTGTGTCTCTTCAAACAAGAAAGATCAAAACATTGAGCAAAATACATCAAAGCTTTAGAGCTCTTTGTTTCAGTTTTGGAGTTAACAAGTGTTAGCTTATTAATGCTTCTGGCATGTGAATTTTAGTGAATGAAAAGTTGAAAATCGTTGCCAAGTTTACTGTTACAACAAATGGCATAGACAATGGCCTAACTCTCCGCTTTTACACGTTTTAAGTGTAGAGTCAGTATTAGCTGCTTGATTCAACAAAAGTGACGAGAAAAGCATCCCGTGTAATGTCAAAGCTAAATCCAACACATGAATACAAATATTGAGACCTGACATTGAGGTGAAGTGCAATCATTTCTCGAGGTGAATCAAAGAGAACAACTGAAGCTTAGATATGATTCAGATTCAGAGGTACAGTATGTATGTAATCAATCTGTCTCTAATCAGATGGAGAACCGCTCCTCTTTGATAGAATCAGTGGTTTCCTCACCAGAACAGGAAACTAGAATTCATTTCAGTTTGACAGACACGTCTCTCCTAGGCCAGTTTCATGAAGGGGCGAATCTAGCTCATTAATTATGGGTTCGGATGAACCTGGTACTCTTCGAGCCCTAAATAAGTACAAATAGTAGATTCTGAACCCAGTAAATGAAATGCACTATGCTAGAATCCCAATTATGACATGGAAATACTTGAATTTAAAAATGCAAATAGGAAGCAAAATAAAAACAAATAGAGTTCAAAAATGAACGAGAAGTCATACCACTCCTGTGTCACTGTAGGTGGAAATAGACAACTTTTGATCGGAGATATAGTCCTTCGTCAGTAGATCTATCAACATTTGACTTCATTATTCACCAGCTTCGTTTATTTTAGTACAAACATAACTAAGAAAAATGAAAGGAAAAATAAAAATTACCTTTGGCCTTTTTGCCAATATCAGAGAATAGTCCAGGTCCTTTGCTCATCTTCTTCAATTCTAGAGAGAGAATATTAGTGTATTGAGAATATGCAAGTGAGAGAAGGAGAGAGCACAACAAAATACGATCGAGGCTTGGGTTTTCGTGGTGGCCAAGAAAACAGGCTAATGAGCGCAAGAAACGTGACCCGTTATGCTCGCCAACATTAACTATTGACCGTCCATGTCATTTTTTAGAATTTTCCAATTTATTTCTTTTCTTTTATTAAAATCAATAAATACTACTTCCTCCGTTCAAAAGGAAATGAGAAGTAATTGATACTGATGTTGGACCTATTTATGTGTTCTTGAATATTACTTTATATTTTTATTATTTTGGGTTATATTTTATACTCCTCCCGTTTTAATTTAAAAGAATATGTTTGACTTGGCACGAAGTTTAAGAAAACAAAATTTTTTAAATTTGTGGTCCTAAACAAGTCAAAAAGGAATCCAAATTATTTGTGTGGTTATAAAAGTTTTTTATTAAAGTTAAAATTAAAAAGTTAAACTAAAAATGAACCGTAATGTAAATAAGTACACATAAACTGAAAAGGAAAGTTTATAAAATATGCCCAATATTACTCAATTATGGAGGTTATACTAATTATTTAATAATTGTTGAATTAGGACAATTAGAAATATGGATTGAATTGGAAAGAAACATGCTAAAAGAGAAAGAAGAGGGAGGCACCACGTGGAGAGTCATTCAATTAGAAAGAAAGAAAAATGATTAGCATGGAGACATTGGAAAGCAACACGTGAAGGAGCACTTGGAAGGAATAGACATCAAATTGGAGTTTGTGCGTTTTGGGCATTGACGCATGCTTTAGAGCAAATTGAAGGCAAAACGTTTCTGCTTTGTGTGCCCGGGCACTGGCCCTGGACCTGCGTTAGGTGACTTATCTTATTTTGTTGGGGACTTAGTTATTTCGGTCCTACTCGTATGAAAGGGTTTTGAAGAGAGGTTTTGAGAGTAACTTTTGACAAGGAAATAGTATAAAGCTGTCGTGGAGATCGGGTTTCATTTTTTCTTCTATCAAACTTAGTAATTTTTATATTTTTTTGTATGATTTGTTGTTTGACTACCATGTCTATATGGAGCTAAATTTCACGTTCTAAGATTGTAGTTCTTTCACGAATATAGTTATTCGAATATTGATTTTGATTTCTTGATTGTCGTATTAGTTTATTTACTCAATCTTGCACATAATTATTTGATTGTTTAATCACCAATTGAATACTATCTACGAAAGTGGGAATTCTAAATTGCATATAGGATTGAGTAGAGGTAGTTCTTGAATCTGGGCATCGGGGAACAAATTCGTGGTTAGGATAAACATATACCTAATTG
Organism: Nicotiana undulata; assembly: GCA_005239495.1. Taxonomy (NCBI): domain Eukaryota; kingdom Viridiplantae; phylum Streptophyta; class Magnoliopsida; order Solanales; family Solanaceae; genus Nicotiana; species Nicotiana undulata. Next base: position 75,878 of record ML270093.1, on the reverse strand, counting down.
TCTTGCTTGACTGATTTACAGGAATTATAAATGCATTCTTATTAGTTCTAATTCCATAGACATATAGGTATTAGGCTAGCTTGAATAGGCGAGTAAGAACTCGATATAAGTTAGTTAATTCATTTGAAGAATTGATGGACTGTATTCTGTTTTGATGATCTAACAAACTTTCATGTAAAGAACCAGATAAAGGACCTGATATATGGCCAGCACAACCAGTCAGCTTTAACTCAAGGAATTCTGGATAGTGTACTGTTGAACTCAGAAGAAACAGCTGAGGGACCTGATCCCTTGACAGTCTCACAGACGAAAGTACAAATCAACTCTAGAGCTGTAAAAGTTGTGACAGAAAAGTGACTGCCTGCAACTGTACACGTTATAGTGCATTAACAGTGCAGCAGTCACTTCCCATTGGTTGTGAAATGTACTTTCAAGATATGGGCATCCTCCTTGGAGTGTCCTAGGGATACAATGTCTTGTTTGGAGAAAAACAAGACATTCACTTGAGCATTAACTAAAAACATTCTCTCAAGCATTGAAGAGAGCTCTAGCATTGAAGACTCAAGTGTGTCAAGAGCAAGAAGACAACTCCACTAAGATGGACCAGTTTCACCTTGTGTCGTTAGTGTCCTTAGTTGAGTTGTAATCTTGCATTTTATTTTCATTGTATTCCATCTGCTTTTGTAGAAGCACTGTGTTAGGAATCTCTCAACCATAAACCCCTTGTGTTTCTCTAGTGACTAGTGTAGTCACAAGTGAAAAGTCTTTGTAACTAGAGAGTGACAAAGTAGCTTGTAATAGTGATTACAAGTTAGAGTGTTAAAGTCTTTGTAAGAAGTTCATTACAAAGTGGCTTGTAATAGTTTAGATTACAAGTTAGTGAAGTTGAAATCCTACAAGTGTAGGTTGTGGTTTTTGTCCCCTTGAGTGGGATTTTTCCACGTAAAAATTCCTTGTCTCTTTTACTTGCTTTCTTAGTGTACTCCTCTGTTGGAACTAGTAGAGGACCAAGTATCTCTACAGTTTGGTGGACTCATATAAACTATCAAGAATGCAATAGGATTGTTAGATAGTCCACAACACTAAATCGTTTTCATCACATTGTTAATATAAAACTCTGCTCTTCCTCTGTGTAAAGTTCATTAGTACTTTTCTTCTTATTTTAATTAGTTTAGAATCAAATACTTCTAGGTGTAGTTCTTGTTTAGATAATTAGGATAGTCTAATTTAGTTAATAGCTAGTCACAAGTCCTCGTGGGTTCGACATTCGACTTTTAGTCACTTTATTACTTGACGACCGCGTATACTTGCGTGTTCGTTTGGCCGCAACAAGTTTTTGGTGTCGTTGTCGGGGACTTAGAATTAACTACTCTCTAAATTAGACTTTAACTTCTATCTTTACAAGTTTTGATTTTTTAACTAATATTTTTAATTTTATAACAATCTAACTTTCTCTTTATGTGTTTCTCGTTCTCTCAACATGACGTATGGGATGAAATATTCGGAGATAAGGCTATTGATGATGACGCTTGGTTCACGGAAGACAATGGTCCGTCTTATTAGGTTTGTAATGACTTGAACTATGTGAGGTCTGAATTTGGATATGGGTGTAAGGGTTTGTTTTGGGGCGGATATTCTCGATTAAGCGAATATAAGGAACGACATTGTCATCTAACAAAGTTGGTGAATGATTGGTCGAAGGAGAGCGTTGATCTTGCGCAAGAAATTCACAAGTTTGGCTTCGTTTTGCATAACCTGGATGTAGATTTGAGTGCAAAGGTTGATGCGTTCAATGCCCAACAATTTGATGATGAGTTGTGTGAAATTGGAAAAAATCTTCTAGACCAAATTGAGGAGCTACAACGAGAATACCAATCATTAGACCATATTTTTCTTGAGGATGTCAATGTTGGAAAGAGTGTTCTAGAGTCATATGATGGAGTAGATGATGTTATATTTGAAACTTTAGTGCATATAAATATAAATATGAGGATGTAAATAGTAATACAATTCCAAAGCTGGGGCGTGTTGGTCCTCAACATTTTTCGACATTATGTTTGGATGATGACATGCAAATCGAGTCAACTGAGTCTTTGGAGGAGTCAACGGAAGAGGAACAAGGTGCTTACATTCTTGGATTTGTCGTGGTAGATAGAAAAAATTACACTCCTCGTATAGGAAGTATAGAGTGAAAAATGTATTACTTGCCTGTTTATTTTTTTAATCCCACAAAAGCAGTGTAGTAACAGACTAGATGTCATGTTAGGGGTACAATTCATAAGTTCAAGGTGGAGGTAAAAAGTGATTCAAGTCGTGCCGCGACTTTAAATTAGGCGTTTGTTGGGCGGCAACCCAACTTTATTGCTTTCTTTTATTTTTATTTTTTTAATATTATTTTGTAGTGTTTGTTTTTGTTTTGTAGGATTATGAGAAGAGGAAGCAAGCCATAGGAAGTATGCAAAAGAGAGCTAGATGGTTGGGAGTAAGTGTGGAGTGCCCACGCAAAGGTCATCCTTAGGATAAGTTTGAGTACCCTGTGAGCTGTTATTGCTTCGGCCTTAGGCCTTCTAAGGAGTTTCTCTTACCCTCTTGATTTTACTTATGATGTGCGCTAAGGATGCTTCACTCTTTTAAGCGTGGGGTGGGAGAATTCCTTTGGATAATCAGCTTTTTATTATTTTAGATTTTTTTTGTAGTAGTAGTAGTAGTAAAGTATTATAGTAGTAGTTTTAGTAGCTTAACATATTTTTTTTACTGTGAAAAAAATAGAAAATCAAAAAAAATTATTAGAAAAATTTAGACTTTTCCCGACGATGGATATCTTAGGCGATTTTCTTGAGGGATGAAAGCCTAACAAAAAAATTACAAAAAAGTTGAAAATAGAAAAATCCAAAAATATGTCTTTTATTTTTTCTTTAGGTAGTAATACTCCCCCGTGGTTTCTCTTTGTGCCTCGGTTCTTTTTCATGGGATATAATTTGTAGTAGATTAACATTTAGGGAATAAATGGAAGAAAAATGGGATTCCTAGGTGCCCTTGACTTATTTGATAATAGCATATTTAACCTTTGGCATATGTAGTATCTTCCATATATTTTGGAATGAGCATGATGCCCGCACAAATTGGATAATATGCTCATGTCTCATTTACTTGACTTATGTTCACTTTGTGCTTAATGCTTAATATCTTGTGGCTTCATGAATACTTGCATTAGTTTGAGAGTCGAAATGGGACCCTTCTTAGTGACTTGTGTGACATGTGTGATGAGATTTTTGTGTAGTCCATGTATTGTACTTGTGTCTAGAACTTGCCCAGAATGTGAGTCAAAGCGAAATTTTAGGTGATGCTCGGTTTGAAATATGATTTTAGGCTTTCGTTGATCTTTTTGAGCTTATTGCTTACCATAAATAAAAATTATCCCTAGTTAAACCCTTTGAACCTATAGATTTTATTTGTCACCCGCATTACAAGCCTAAACCCTTTTTGTTCTTAATTGATATTGTTTTTATCGTTTTACCTCTTAAAGCACTTTATTTGCAAAATGAGTGCTAAGAGAAGTAACTAGGGTCTAAGTGTGAGATGGCTTTTGAGTGGAACCAATGAAATGAAGAAAGGTGCACATGTTTCTGTAAAAGAATACGCCACTAGTGGAAATTGCAAAAGAGAAAAAATAGTTGGAAAAAAAAAAGATAAAAAATATAGATGAATAAATATCTTGTTTTTGCTAGTGGAGTGTAAAATAGTGCTTAAAGAAAATAGAAACATTTTTGGGGGTGATATTGTTTGTGAAGTTAAAGTTGGATTGAGTAAATATGCGTTTAAAGTTGATTATGTGATGTGTTTAAGTGCTTAGCAGGGTAAACTACTATTCCTAAATATATCCTACTCATCCCTTAACCCACATTACAACCATGAAATTAATTGATTTTAGATCGAGTGAGCTTACATTAGAGATTTACATTAAGAGCAAACATATGGTACCAATTGGTGCATGTGAGTTCGTTGTGAGAGTGAGAGATTTCTTTTACATACAAATGAGTCCTTGAATTATATTTGGATAACTGATTTGAATGTGTGGACTATCTACTCTCTTTGCTTTGTTGTGAGGGCACATGATTTCGCAATAGATAGGTAACGTTATTAGACTTCTCGATTCGAGTGAGTGTTCAAATCATGGGTGCTTTGTGACATTGAGTCGGTTTTTTAGGCTAGAATTATCATGAGCGTATTGTCTATATGATTGCATACTTTGAATATGTCTCGTGTGAAAAAGTGGAAAATGTGTGGAAAGTACATATACTAGAGCTTAAGTTGGTATCAACCATAGTCATAGATGTAGTGTGCTTAGTTGCTATATATTCCCATGTGATGTGGTATCTTGAGTTGTGGACTGGTCAACTATTCAATCAAATTNCTTATCTCATGTCTGCTTTTCGTGAAAAAATACCAATTGAAGTGGAGGGTTTCTTCAAACAACAAGGGGCTGGGTCAACTATTCAATCAAATGATATTGAGCATGTTTCCCATCTCTTCTCGAGAAAGAAGTGGGCTATTTCTTTGCAAAACTGTGCTCAATTTCATATATGGCAATTCCGCCAAGATCTCTTCGTTAGTTGGGGTACGTCACCTAAATCAACAAAAAAGAGGAAGGCATTTCTCATTGTTGGCTAGCCTGGGCTCCACACCAGATTTTATCTGAGATGGCGAGAATTCTTTAGTAAAGGCATGGCTTAAGCCAACTCGGGACGGGAGGTTTTTCTACTACTATTACAGCTCGTACAACCTTGAGGAATCGAGACTAGTGTAATAAGTTACTAGCGATTCTGTTAACATTGCAGATGGCACTCTCTTACCTCTTTCACACTGTGGGTCTATGTCTTCATCCCGGATTCTTCATAAGTAATAGGAATTAGACCTAACACGATAAACTTCAATCATTTGTCTACCCGGGCGCCCTTCTTCATTCATCCATTTAGGCCCGGCTAGGAACACGTGGATCCAGGGAACCTGGCTCGGGAACAGCTTCTTACTAGTAGGAGCTAATCACAGTAGTAAAGTTTAGGTTGCTCGAGGACGAGCAAAGTTTTAAGTATGGGATAGTGAGACGTATTTATGTGTTCTTGAATATTACTTGATTCACATTTTTATTGTTTTATCGCAGTAGATAAAAAGTTGTGAGCAAAGAGAGAAATGTTTGACTCTGATTAATAATAGTGTTATATAAGCCAAAACGTATAGCGCATTACTTTGTGGTTCTCAAATGTAGCACAAAACCCTCAACTGTGTATTTTTCATACACATGTTTTAACTAAGTTTATCTGAATCGAAAAAGAAATGTTACACTAAGTTAACAGCAAATGTGAAAATAGTCATGGCCATAGACGTAAACGTCCTTACTTTATAAAGATACAAAGAAGAGCTTCATTGGGCTCTTTAACTTGCCACTCATTTCCTTATTGACCTTGCACAAGATAGCAAGGCATCAGTGAGCTAAATATTTTAATCTATGACATTTTTGGTAACATGATCCAGCTTGAGTGACCATTTTTGCAAAGTGTCAACAATCCACAAAAATAAATACGTTTTACACTCTTTTTGCCTTCCATATGCTTGAAAAGCAAGACTCAAATTCTAACAGCGCATAAATAGACAAATTCGCAGCATCAGCTAAATATCAAATGGCTCACAGGCAACCGCACCGCTGGTTCTTTAAGGTAAAAACATCACATCCTAGCCCAATTTGCAACGTGGTAATTGGTCTGCACATTTTCCCTCCCTTTATGTACAATATGAATCCTGCATCAGCAATCTTCAAGAGGCGATGTGTTAGTATGTTCGTATTGGCAGAGACAAGTAGGCTGATATTTTTAGTGTTGTCACATTCCGAATAAATACATCCATATTAAACATATATACATATATCTGGTTGATTTACACCAAAATCCAGTACTGCTGTTCAAAAAGCTATCAAGCTTTCCCTTTATCAGCCTGGCCAGTGTCCCTTGCCCAATGTCCATTTACCCATTGCTCTCCAGTCTCACAGTTGCAAGATGTTTCACAAGTCGTATTTAAGATGAGAAAGCAACCTACTCTTCTTCAAAGGAATTCCTCCCATCATCAGATAAATAACATTTCCAAACAGGTTCAATCAATGCCCTTGCACTCTGTAACACCTGCCTTGCATCCTCACCGTTACAAGATTCTTGTTCCAACTCCAGTTGAGGGTAAATCTGCTGGAGGGATGTCAACATTGATGTAAGTTCCTTCCACTCTCTCTCCTCATGTCTGACTAGCTTAACACACACAAAATGCAGGAGCCCCAACACAACATCAAAATTCTTGCTTTTCAGACCAACCAGCAAATTGTTCAATAAAGTCAGCCCAACTGCATCCAGCACATTATGGTTAGCTCTCAACAGCTGAACCATTACGTTTACAAGTTTCTTGAATGTCTTGAAGCCCTCCATCTTAGAAATTCTATCAGGCTCCTCATCAGAACTTATATCTTGTTGCTCAGTCAGCTCAGTCCTTGCTAATGTGGATACCCATAATGGAAGATCATCTTTTGGATTAAAAGAATTAGGTTTGTCTCCTGGAATCTGCTTCATCAGGTTTAAAGATCCTAATGCCAGAATTAAATCAGGAACCCATGGTTTGACCGCAGGGAAAAGACGAACTGCATATCCATAGCCCAAGTACTCTTCAATCGAAACGTAGAGGTTTAACAGTTCATTGGCAATGTCAAAAGCTCCCAATAAGGGTTGTGACGCTTCAGAAAAACTCTTGAGCACTACATTCACCAACTTGGCTACATATGTGAAGGAACTTTTCAGACAGAGATATATCTCTTTCAACATGTCTTCCGGAAATTGCAGCTCCTCACCAGAATGTTTCCTTAAACTTGAGATGATAAATTTTATGTATTCCAGAGTAAAAGATAGGCATTCCTCCTGGCTTTTATGGACAAGATCCATCGTAAGAGCATCAGCTATGAACTTCAGCACTGCAGTTAGCATCTTGACCACATTTAATGTCCTCTGTTGTTTAGCAAAATCAGATCCTGGGTACATGTTGTATACAAAGATCAATTCAGTTCATGCATAGGCCAAAAGAGGAGAAAGGAATAAACTGCCAAAAGGATTGTTAATTTAGACATAACTTTTGAAGTTCTACAGCAATTTTGCAAATAAGGTGGTTTAAGACTAAAATGTTCATGCAGGGCCACATTCTGATCTGCGGAAAGCTAAGAGTTTTATCATACTGAAAGGCCAATGTAAGAGTCTGAATGTTGGTCCACTAAGAACATCATAGTGGGAATAAGAAACACCACGAACATTTTGAAGTATTGGGACTTTCTTACCATAGAGGTTATTTAAATCAAACAAGAGAACTCACACTCTTTATCATAAACTAAGCCTAATCTAATATTCACCAATAAGTTCACCAAATATATTGTAATAATCAAGGTCCAATAGCAGCTTTGACAACTACAAGCACACATTATTGAGAGATCAAAAGATATACAAAATTTCAAGACCAAATATATCAGATGATTTATTCATCACATTCTAAGCCCCACGCACAAAAAGAAAAACTCTATTTTGAATTGCATCTCACAAAAAGTAGAGGGAAAGGAAAAGCTAACCATCACCGCCAAGGTCAGATAATTCACTAGATGGTATCCTGAATAGCTTATTTGTACAACCAAGAAGATGATCCATTGTCAGTTCCAATGCCGTTGCCTGGAAGATCAAACGAAGCATATGACGAACATTTCCAGTAAAGAAGTGTGAAGATCAAATCACCAACATGTAAAGGTAAAGTTAAGTCATTTCTATGCGTTAAGTATAGATTTTCTCATGAACAAAGGACATGGAGCAAGAAAGATAAACTTGCTAATGTTGTATGTAATGAAATCTACAGATATTTTGACCTTACGCAGAAAGACTTTCACCAAGAAGAAAACTTTGAAACAAAACAATCTCAATAAACATGAATCGCATTCTATAAATGAAGTTATGCATTAATATGATATTTCTGTTCAATTACTCAAAGCAATATTTTAACTCTCAAAATATTAATAATATGCTGCATAGATAGCTTTAAGTGAAAGCCTTAAATTTGAAACTGATCAACTGTAACTGAAATAGGGACATTTCTGCATCCAGGAACAGTTCATTGAAATGCTGATGGAAACATAAACATGAGATCTGTTGCATATATCTGAACACCAACTAATAATATCTACTCTATTACTTATGCTGCAAATAGTTGGTGTCACTTATCCTTTAAGCCCCGGTACAATTATATGAACCCCTTTAATACAGACGAAACACAAGATGGAACTATGTATTGAATAAAAGAATAATGGAAAGAAAAGAGCAAATACTGGTTTTAATTTCTTGAACCATATCTATTAGATGTTTCATTGAAGCAGAGAGCAACAGAAAAGCACAACTCACCTCTGATGCTTCATTAGTAGATTCCGTTCTACGCTTCTTCTTATTGACATTTTTGTCTACACCTAAGTTGTTGTCCTGAAAAGACATGTGAAAAGCAAGAGCTGTGTATGCCAAAATTGGTGACAAGCTCATATAATCACATCGTGTACATTGTAGAATGCTAACTTCAGATATGGCCTTCAAAGAAAGGAATATAGTCTCTAAGCTTCCACTGCGTAGAATAAAATTTCTAGTATTTTCAGATAAAAGGAGGTCCTTTATCTGCCAAGCCACTCCTACAGTGATTTCATACTCTTCCTTGAAGCTATATTTAACCTTACCGAACATCTTTTTCTCCTTCACATGCTTTGATTTAGAGGAGAGCTTGATGGAGGACTTAGTATTCCCCCGTTTAGTTGACGGAACACTGAATTTTACCAGTTCTGTTCCAAATCTTTTGTGGCATTGGGAGGCAGTTCTTTGCAGAAGCCTAGCTAGAATTTCAAACATCTCGTCAAACCAACTGCAAGATAGCATCATCTTGTGGACAGACCTCACCTCAGCTTGCTTTTCTAAAGAATTGGTTAAATCTCCGCAATTTGTTACCAAGGTCATGCATTCATCGAAAAGGTCATCAACTGCATCTGGACAGATACTTGAAATAATGTTACAGACAGAGGCCTGGGCACGTGCTGAGGTTGCAACACCAAACAATTGCTTGAGTCTTTCACCAGACAATTCCTCTTTAAGTTTAGTGTGATAATATCCATCACGTACAAGATAGATACAGAGGTGGGAGGCTGCAATAATTGAACCATCAATCTGCTCCTCCTCCAGCTTGCCAGGTGATACAACCAAACTGATAAGAATTTTCAAAAGTTCCATCCATGACTGTAGCGAGATTCCTTCCGACACAGCAAATTCACAGAACCTAGCACCAGCCAAAGGACACCTTTTTAAAAGTGTGACACATCGCTTACATGCTTCTCTCAGGTTTACTTTTGAGGGGAAGTATGAAGGAAGGAGAAGCTTAGTGATTTTTTGACCAATCATTGGTTGGTCATTTGCAAGTGTAGACAACAAAAGGTCTATATGCACAACCTGCATAACAAAAAGTTAAATTGACTTAAGTAGAAACCTTCAATTATCTGGGGCTTGTGTATGTTTTAGGTAATAAAGTTCAGACCATACCTTGTGAAACTGAAAATTTCTTAAATCAGTTAAAGTGAGAAGGAGATCTACAACTGCAGCACGAACTGGAGGAGAAGTATCAAGAATCAAATTACCCATTCTAGGTAAAAGCACTTTAAGGACCTCGTGAGAATGGGGGTTTCCAAGTAGGTATATCATAGCATTTACTGTTGACAACCTAACCTCAGTGCATTCATCGTGTATCATATGATCAAAGATTTTGGTAAGAGTTTTAGTGATTGTTGGTGAAGGGATAATTTCCCAAAACATATGAAGAATGCGGCAACAACCTTCAACTGCTACAGCCCGCACATCAGGGCACTCATCCATTAGTAATTTGTCCAGCAGAAAGAACTGTTTATCAAGGAGTGTGTCTTTCCCCTCCTTTGTCGCATCAGGATCTTCAAGAGGGAATAGGTCAAGAAATAAGTGCAATGAATTTTGTCGGACATTTGAGTTTGCAACCTACCAGAAAAGCAGTTGTATTATGAGTCTCAATTATTCATAGGCATAAAACTTTGTGCTGGATAAAGATGTTGGACTGTCAAAAGAAAAATACTATAGCTCAAGATATGCTACGAATTTTCTAATCCATCCCATTGGTAATACATTAAGCGTCAAAGAATTAGCATATTTGGAGAAGAAACTAAATAATGAGCAGCACCGTCGGTAGTTTCTTTAGATATTATTGAACTAAAATTTCAAGTGACTGAATCCTAAAGGGCAAAGGCCAAACAAAGAAACAAAGAATACAATTTGAAACCTTTGAAAATGGCAATTCTTTGGAAACAAGACAGCAATTGTCAATTAAGCTCTTCAATCCCACTAAGAAATTAGAAATACGTAAAGTTAAATGCATTCTGGCAAAGTTTTCTATTTACAAAACTCAAACCCAATGAAACTCGTGAATGAATGGTGCACGGCATCTTATATCTGAATGCTCTAAAACGCAATCATAGAGCTGAAAACTTTTCAAGTGGAAATCTAGGATCATTAGGATAAGTAAATAGTTGAGTACGATACACAAGTTTTACGGTGTCATAGGGCAGTTACACTATAACCAGTACCTGCAAGGATCGGAAAATGACGGGCTCGGCAAGACGAAAAAGGAGCTTCTCAACACCCTCTGTAGTTCTCTGATTAACAAAACCCCCTAAAACTCTTCTAATAGACACAGCAAGCTCCCCTGAACTTGCATGTATACAGCTATCTATCAACCCCTGCAAGAAGCTGTTCTCAATCTCATCCTTAGACAGCCCTTCGGCTGCCTGCCACGCCCGAAAAAGAACCTCTCCATATGCCTCCAACACAGACTTACGCCCAAATGGGATCTGCGATTTAAGCATAGCCAATGCCTCTTTCAGAACCTGCACACTCAAACCAAATGTAAACGCGATAAATTTCCTCCCATCCTCCGTCTTCAAAAACAGAGGTGAAATCACACAACGCATCATTAAATGCTTCAAATCCTCGATACTCTCATCCTCAAAATCCAGCAATGTAAACGCCTCTCTTAGCATATAAACCCTATGCACATACACTTTCTTTTTCAACGTCAACGCCCTCGACAACAGAAACGGCAATGACTGAGAAATTAGGGTTTCTTTCCCACATAAATCCTCCTTCCACCACTCTTCACATAAATTAGCAATTTCAGATAACAAAACAGAATCAGACTCAAATAAAATCAAATTATCATGTAACTCTCGAACCGCCGGCAATAAATCAGAATCAGAGAACGCCTTTTTGGGATGAGAAACACATAAAAACGAAATGTAAGCATAAATACGAAGATTTTCAACGAGCAATTGCGTCTTATCTTCGTTTTCTTCTTCGTCGTTCCTCTTGTTCCGCGCAGATCGACGGAGCCGTTTCGTCGGCGGCGTTTGAGGAGATAAAACGGCATCGTCAGTGGAGTTAGAATCAGTTAGGGTTTTGTATTTCCTGATAGACTGCAAGATTGAGTGGTGGAGGGCGAGAGGAAGAGTAGTAGTGAGATCTGACGAAGAAGTGAGGGTGTGAATTAGGGTTTTGAGTGAGGGTTTAATGGATTTATTAAACCCTAATTTTGCCGTTGACGAGAGGAATTCTTGCGCTGAGGTTTTGAGCGAAGAACGAAGTCTTTTCTCCATTGAAGGTGATGCAAGATCTTGAAATTTTTCCGGTGCACTTCTTGTTAGTGTAGATGAGTTCTTTCTTGCGAGAGAGAGAGAGAGGAAATGGGAGACGTTGACAGTGGGTTCGAATTTGAAATTTGCAATTGGCGCTCCAACAACAATAATATTATTATTATTATTATTATTAACTACAACAACAACAAACTCAGTTTGATAACATGTGGGGTCTGGGAATTATAATTAGTAACTATTATTATTATATTATAATTACTAATAATATTATTATTATTATTATTATGATGATGATGTCGCTGCTCTGCTTGCGCTAGATGGACTTATTTTAAGTGACTTTTAAGCATAAGTTATAAGTTAGGAATTTTAATTTTTGTTTTTTGGCTTATTTTTATTATTTTAGCTTTAAAACAAGTGCTTAAAAGCATTTTTTTTATTCTATTCAAACACTACAAAATTGTTTAAAAGCGATTTTGGCTTAAAGGCACTTAAAAGGTTCAAAATTAATCGGCGCAGGAGCTGCTACAATTGCTTCAGCGGGAGTTGCTGCCAGTATTAGAAATGTTTTCAGTTCCTTAGTTCTGTTGAGAGAAATCATTCATTGGCAAAACAATTATTTGGTTATGCTATTCTGGGATTTGCTTTAACCGAAGCTAATAAGTCAATTAAAATAGGCTCTAAGTTTTCTTTACCAAACATTAATGAATCTTTTTTTTTTGGTTTGGCTAAACATGTAAAGTTTACATCAATTTTCATTTTAATACATTAACTAACCATTGTATCTATTCGACACTTTTATCTTGTTTGGCTAGACTTCTTGTAACGATCTGACCAGGCGTTTTCCTTTTAGATCCCCTGTCACGCCCCAAACTTGGGGAGGCGTGGCTGGCACCCGGTGTTGCACTGGTCCGAGCGAACCACTCTGTAACTCATGATCATTCTACCAAAACTAGAACATATATAGGCCAAGTTAGCTGAACTCATTCCTTTCGTAAAATCATGGGCCCGCATGGCCACAACTCATGATGTACAATTGTAAGTGGGAAAACATTGTATCACCGAACCATTTTTCTTAAAACATGAATACATATGGGTCGTCAAGACCTCTGACATACTGTACAAAATGAACCTATGTCTACAAAGACTCTAAGATTATTTGACATCAAATGGGACAGGGTATCGGCCTACCCATAAGTTTGTAGCAAAACCCTGACACGATGACTCATAGACTCGGTTGCACTCCGAATGAGGTGGAGTCTTACCGATTCTTCGTTGAATGTCAATCTCGTCTATTATGAGGGCTCGTCAAATTGATTATCTATACCTGCAGGCATGAATGCAGCTTCCCCAACAAAAGGACGTCAGTACGAATAATGTACTGAGTATGTAAAGCAGAATTGAAACATAACAATAAGTCAATATTAATTAAAGACATATAAGAATCAACCTGAATCTCTGAACTGCCACCGTATATGTACACTTATTATACTTACATATATAATGCTTCTCTTTGAGACTACTCTATTATCCATATCGTATGATGCATGACCGCTCAACTGATCAGTGGTAACTGCCCGACCGCCCGTAGCGCGATGGTAAATGCATGACTGCCCGACCGGCCGTAGCTCGGTGGTAAATACATGACTGTCCGACCGAACATAGCTCGGTGGTAAATGAATATGCATGACTTCCCAACCGGTGATAAATAATGATACATAACTGCCCAACCGGTGGTAACTACTCGATCGGCCGTAGCCCGGTGGTAAATGCATGACTGCCCGACCGGCCGTAGCATGGTGGTAAATAAATATGCATGAAGATACATATATTACTATATTATAAACATTAACAGCTCTATCATATACCTCAATAGGGACTTAGAGACATACTTAGACATGCTTGAATATCACTTTACGGGAGTGAATAACATAGACATCCTTAACTGCTAAGAGCAGAACCACTTATGGAATAGCATTACGTTTACGTATCATCACTTGGATCATACCAAAAGAAATAAGGGATAGCCTTAACTTACCTCAGCCGATTCTCTTAACAATCCCTCTAATACACGTCAATTGCGACAAAGCACGTGATGGCAAGATCGGAGTAGGGAAAAATTCGTATGATATTCTTGATCCTTCCGGCTTGAGCTCCGTATAATTATTTTTCCGAAAACAAGTTGGTTGCCTATTCATAGTTAACAGTAAAACTTGATTTTACCACTGCCTAGGAGATCCCAAGGTTCATGTTTCCAAATCTCAACTTCAGAAATAACTTCAACACATTTATCAGACCCTTCAACTTTCTTCTTTAAGTAATACGAAATCATCTCTTCATCCGTTGGACAAAACCGAAAACCTGGAAACATTGTAGGAGTTGTAGCTACTGAAATCTCCACATTCTTGTCATTACCATTAATATTCTCTCTTCTTTGTACTATTTTTCTGGCTTTATTCTCATCCGTAGAACCTGAGACATCCCCATCTTCCATTACACAAATAACCAAACCACCTTCTTCTCCAACTTCTTAATTTACCCTTTACTCTCGTCTAGTTAAAAAAACGTTTACAAGTATGAATAGTAAAAAGGGCTTGAGGAATCTTTGAAGGAGAATAAGAGAATCAATGGGAAAATTTAACTTGTGGTAAGATTTCTACTTTCGGTTACTTTTGAGGAAAAGAAGAAAATAGAAGTGAGTCGGCTGCTTTTTCTTTTGTATTGGCCACATTTTTTATTATTTAATTCTTATCTGTCACGATCCAAAATCCTAACTCAGGTCGTGACGGCGCCCAACACCGGGGTCAGGCAAGCCAACAATTGATTTACTAGTGAAATTTCCTTATTTGATAAAATATTCCAACACTTACCAAATTTTAAGCTTAAAGCGTTTAAGTGGAAACAAATAAATTAGCCAACTTAAATAAATGTAGCCACAAGGATCATGAACCAATATATACAGTTCCAAAAATATAAAGCCTACTACGTGTGTGCCAGGAACTAGTATCACAAGTCTACAGGCGAATTAGTAGAATATACAAAAGATGAAATCAATTATTCTACTGTCTGAAAGAAGTAGACAGGAATAAACAAAAGATAACTCCATAGTGCTGTTGAGAATCGCCAAGGGAAACAGCTCACCGTGAAGTCAGGCCCAAAATATACTCTCAGGGTCAAGCACCGGTCTGATAACCAGATGCAGCAGCCTCAGAACCTGTACAATTAAGTACAGAAGCGTAGCATGAGTACATAAACAGATATGTACCCCCTGAGTATCCCGCCTAACCTCGAAGAAGTAGTGACGAGAGGTCGACGTGATACTTATTAGGGTCAGACAATATGAAATAAATACAGGCTAAACAGTAATAGCGGTAATGAACAGTAATACGTAAATGAGCATAAGATAACATTCTCTAGTACCCTCACGCTATCCCTTTATGTGGCATAAAAGCTATTTAACCTTCTCTCTTTCATAAAATCAACAGTCACAATTACAGGGCTTCTCATAAATTATCAAACATATAACAGGCCGTGAACGTACGGCCGATACGTCGTGAAAAGTAAATGTGCACTGCCGAGGGTCGAACGGCCTGAACCATAGATGTATTTATATGCCCCGCTCGCGAATCGAACATGTGAAGCGGTTAACATAATGCTAGGGCTACCCCGCTCGCGAATCATACTTGCGACTCGGGTTCCCGCATACATATACATAATCATCTGGGATTTCAGATAATTAACAGGGGTCTTACTAGCAGAAAAGGGATTCAAAAATATCAACTTCGAAACATCGCCTCCTAGGCCTTCATATACGAAATTCAAGGATATTAGACTACCTAGTCCACATACAAGATCACGGATACAACACATAAACATGCTCGTGAATCCTAAACTACCCGACATGCATAATAGTAGCTACGCACGGACTCTCGTCACTTCGTGCGTGCGTAGCCCCTACAAATAAGGACAAGCAATCATTTTTAATAACCTATGGGGAAAATTTCCTCTTACAAGGTTAGAAAGGAGACTCACCTCGTGCCGAGCCTACTTTCCGGGTCAAGAATGCGCCCGAAACTCCAAACTCGCCCCCCAAAGGGCTCGAAACTAGTCAAATGATGCATAAATACATTAATTTATACTCAAAGGCATGAAATTCCCCTATTTACTTAGTTATTTCAACTTACTTCGAAGAATCCCAAAATACACCCCCGGGCCCACATGCTTGGATTCTGGAAATTTTCGAAGGAAACACTTACCCATAACCTAAGGATCATTAATATATGATTTTTGCATGATTTCATAGCTAGTTAGTGGGTAATTCTCCAAATTTCATAAAGCCCTAGGTTTTTACTCTAACCCTTGATTTTCACTAATTAGGAGGTTAATTTACCTAGGAATTCATGTATTAAACTGACATTAGAGTAGAAATCACTTACCTTTCAGTAGCTAGGTCGTTTAGCTCTTTTCCAAGCTCTCAAGGTCGACTATGGAGGAAAGAAATGGAGTAAAATGGTTCTTTCCCATATTTTAAAAGACCTCATTGCCTACAGGGTTTCCGCACCTGCGGCTCGAGGACCGCACCTGCAAGAAAAGTCTCGCACCTGCGGAAGAGGGGCAAGGGGCCTGGGCTCGCACCTGCGGAACAAAGTCTGCACCAACGGCACCGCTTCTGCGGATTTTGGTCCGCACCTGCGTCGACTAGGAAGCCTCACCTGGGGCCGCACCTGCGAAGCAAGGACCGCAGGAGCGGTCACACCAGACCTGGTGCACCAGCAGCTATTGCTGCTGGTTTTCGGCCTCGTTTGATGCCCGAATGGCATCTAGGCCCACCCGAGCCCCGTACAAATATACCAACAAGTCCCATATCATAATACGGACTTGCTCGAGCCTTCGGAACACTCAAAACAACGCTAAAACTCAAAATCACACCTCAAAACCCCTAAAATCAAACTTAAGAACTTTAAGTTCTTGAATTCACTAACAATGCGCCGAACCGACCTATACTACTCGAAATGACACCAAATTTTGCAAGCAAGTCCTAAATGACATAACAGAACTATTCCCGGTCTCGGAATTCCGTTCGGACCTCGATAACACAAAAACACGTTCCAAACCTCAATTTGAACTTAAGGAAACTCTTATTTTGCTATTTGGCGTCGAAACGCTCCCGGGTCATCCAAAACCCATTCCGGACACACACACAAGTCCTAAATTATCATACGAAGCTATCGAAATAGTCGAAACTCAATTTCGAGGTCGTTTACTCAAAATGTTGACCGAAGTCAAACTTGGCCTTAATGGCCAACGTTAAGGAACTAAGTGTTCCTATACTACTCTAAACTCTTCCGAATCCCGAACCACCCGTCCCCACAATTCATAAATCATAAAAAGACACTACGTGAAGTCTCATTTAGGGGAACAGAATCCTATAATGCAAAATGACATGTCGGGTCGTTACATTCTCCACCTCTTAAACAAACGCTCGTCCTCGAACGGGTCTAGAATCATACCTGAAGTGCTGAATAAGTGTGGATATTGGCTCCGCATGTCCTCCTTGGACTCCCAAGTCGCCTCCTCGACTGGTTGGACCCTCCACTGGACCTTTACATCAGGAATCCTCTTGGACCTCAACTGTCGATCATGCCTGTCAATAATAGCAACTGGCTCCTCCTCGTAGCCCAACCTCTCATCCAACTGAATGGTACTCAAATCAACCACGTGAGAGAAGTCGGCATGGTACCTCCGGAGCATGGATACATTGAAGACCGGATGAACTCCTGATAAACTAGGAGGTAAAGCAAGCTCATAAGCAACCTCTCCAACTCGCCTCAACACCTCGAAAGGACCTATGAACCTAGGACTCAGCTTGCCCTTCTTCCCGAACCTCATAATACCCTTCATCGGCGAGACCTTCAACATGACCTTGTCTCCCTCCATAAATGATACGTCACGCGCCTTCTTATCCGCGTAACTCTTCTATCTGGATTGTGTTGTACGAAGTCTCTCCTGAATCAACTTCACCTTCTCTAAAGCATCCTTCACCAGGTCGGTTCCATATAACTTAGCCTCACCAAGCTCAAACCACCCGATAGGAGAACGACATCGCCGACCATATAAAGCCTCAAATGGAGCCATCTCGATGATGGACTGATAACTATTATTGTAAGCAAACTCGGCCAAAGGCAAGAACTGGTCCCACTGACCTCTAAAGTCAATCACACATGCCCTGAGCATATCCTCCAATATCTGACTTTTCCGCTCCGACTGACCATCAGTCTGAGGGTGGAATGCTGTGCTGAGATCTATCTGGGTGCCCAACTCAATATGCAATTCTCTCCAGAAGTGCGAGGTGAAATGAGGACCTCGATTTGATATAATGGACACATGCACACCGTGCAATCGGACTATCTCCCGAATGTAGATCTGGGCCAACCTCTCAAAAGTAAAAGTAGTAGCTACTGGAATGAAAAGCGTCGATTTGGTCAGCCTATCCACAATGACCCAAACCGCGTCAACCTTCCGCAAAGTCCGAGGTAACCCAACCACGAAGTCTATAGTGACGCGCTCCCACTTCCACTCAGGAATGAGCATCTGCTGAAGCATGCCTCCTGGCCTCTGGTGCTCATACTTAACCTGCTGGCAATTAAGACATCTAGCCACATACTCCACTATGTCCTTCTTCGTCGGCCTCCACCAGAAATGCTGCTTCAAGTTACGATACATCTTTGTAGCACCAGGATGAACAGAATACCGTGAACTGTGTGCCTCCTCTAGAATCCTCTCCCTCAGGCCATCAACATTAGGAACAGATAAACGGCCCTGAAGTCTCAGGACACCATCCTCGCCCATAGTAACTTCCTTGGCACCACCCTGAATCACTATCTCCCGAAGCTCTGCCAAACACGGATCATCAATCTGTCGGGCCTTAATCTCTCCCAATAATGAAGATTGTGCAACCACATGTGCAAGGACTCGGCGGGGCTATGAAAGGTCCAATCTCACCAGGCGGTTAGCTAGGGACTGAATGTCCAAGGCTAGGGGTCTCTCCTCTGCTGCAATATAAGCCAAACTACCCATACTCTTCGCCTTCCTGCTCAAGGCATCTGCTACCACATTTGCCTTGCCCGGATGATAAATAACGGTGATATCATAGTCCTTAAGCAACTCAAGCCACATGCGCTGCCTCAAATTAAGATCCCTCTGCTTGAATAAGTGCTGCATGCTGCGATGGTCTGTATAAACCTCACAGGACACCCCATACAAGTAGTGCCTCCAAATCTTAAGAGCATGAACAATCGCCGCCAACTCCAAGTCGTGCACAGGGTAGTTCTTCTCGTGAACCTTCAGCTGGCGAGAAGCATCAGCAATAACTCTCCCCTCCTGCATCAACACACACCCCAAACCAACGCGTGAAGCGTCACAATATACTGTATACATCCCAGAATCGGAAGGCAATATCAGAATTGGTGCTGAGGTCTATGCAATTTTGAGCTTCTGAAGCTCGCCTCACACTCGTCGGGCCATCGGAACGGGGCTATCTTTGAGTCAACCTAGTCAATGGGGCTTCAATGGAAGAAAATCCCTCCACAAATCGGCGATAATAACCTACTAGACCCAAGAAGCTCCTGATATCTGTAGCTGAAGTAGGACGTTGCCAACTCTGAACTACCTCAATCTTCTTAGGATCAACCTTGATACCCTCTCCGAATACCACATGTCCCAAGAATGCCACGGAATCTAACCAAAACTCACACTTGGAGAACTTAGCGTATAGCTTCTGTTCCCGCAAAGTCTGGAGCACAACTCTCAAATGTTGCTCGTGTTCGCCTAGGCTACATGAGTAAATTAGAATGTCATCAATAAAGACAATGGCGAAAGAATCAATATACGGCCTGAACACCCTGTTCATCAAGTCCATGAATGCTGTCGGGGCATTAGTCAGGACAAAGGACATCACCAGGAACTCATAATGGCCATACCTCGTACGAAAAGCAGTCTTCGGAACATCTGAGTCCCAAATCTTCAACTGATGATATCCCGATCTCAAATCAATCTTAGAAAACACCCGAGCACCCTGCAACTGGTCAAACAAATCATCGATACGCGGTAATGGATACGTGTTCTTAATGGTGACCTTGTTCTTAATGGTGACCTTGTTCAACTGGCGGTAGTCAATACACATCCGCATAGACCCATCCTTCTTCTTCACAAATAGCACTGGAGCACCCCAAGGCGATACACTCGGCCTGATAAACCCCTTAGCCAACAACTCCTCAAGATGATCCTTCAATTCCTTCAATTCTTTCGGAGCCATACGGTACGGGGGAATAGATATAGGCTGGGTGCCCGGAGCCAAGTCAATACAGAAATTAATATCACGATCTGGAGGCATGCCTGGAAGGTCTGAAGGGAATACATCTGCAAACTCCCGAACTACTGGCACTGAATCAATTGTCGGAGACTCGATGGTGGTGTCCCGCACATAAGAAAGATAGGCCAGACAACTCTTCTCGACCATATGTCGAGCCTTCAAGAAGGAAATAACTCGACTGGCTGCACTAACTGAGGAACCTCTCCACTCTTGCCTAGGCATCTCGGGCATGTCTAGAGTAACTATCTTGGCATAGCAATCTAGAACGGCATGATAAGGAGATAGCCAATCCATGCCTAGAATAACCTCGAAATCAACCATATCGAGCAATAAGAGGTCTGCTCTGGTCTTGAACCCACAAAATGTAACCACACAGGACCGATAAATCCGGTCTACCACCACAGAATCGCCCACGGGGGTGGACACATAAATAGGAGTACCCAAGGACTCGCGAGGAACATCCAGAAAACAAGCAAATATGGCGGATACATATGAATAAGTGGATCCTGGATCAAATAACACTGATGCCTCTATACCACATATTGAAATAATACTTGTGATCACGGCTTCTGAGGTCACTACATTTGATCGGGCCAGAATAACATAGAATCTAGCTGGAGCACCGGATGACTGACCTCCACTGGAATGAATATGAGCTGACTGAACTTCCCCGGTCTGACCTCCACCTCTAGGACGACCCCTGCCGGCCTGTACTCCACCCCTGGGTGGCCGGACCGCTGGTGCTGGACTCATAAGCTGATAACCCTGCTGTACTGCCTTGCCCCGAAACCTGGGACAAGTCCTCCTGAAATGGCTTGGATCCCCGCACTCGTAACATCCCCTCGGTGCCATGGCCTGCTGCCCTGAAGAAGGACTCTGAATAGCTGGGGGACGGTGAGAACCCTCTGGCATGACACTGAAATAAGGCCTCACTGGAGCACCACGCGAGGGTGGTGGGGGTGCTGAATATGGGGGCCTGCTGGTCTGGCCCTTGCTGAACTGACCTATGGCCGTAGCTGGGGAGCCTCTGAAATCACTGAAGAATCTGTCTCTCTTATCCTGTTGCACCTTCTCTCTAATCCTCGACCGATACCCCTCGGTCCTGCGAGCAATCTCTACCACCAGCTGATAAGGAGTCCCCATCTCCACCTCTCGGGCCATGTTGGCCCTAATGCCTGGATGTAACCCGGCTACAAACCTCCGCACTCTCTCATCCTCTGTAGGAAGTATCATGAGTGCATGACGAGACAACTCAGAAAACCTAGCCTCATAGTCTGTCACTGACATCGGACCTGCTCCAGCTGCTCAAACTGGTACAAAAGCTCTTCCCTCTCAGAGGGTGGAATGTACATGTCCAGGAATATCTGGGTAAACTGCTCCCAAGTGACAGGAGGAGAACCTGCCGGTCTGCCAAGGATATAGGACTGCCATCATCTGCGGGCCCTGCCCTCCAATTGAAAAGTAGTGAAGTTGAATCCATGGGACTCCAATATCCTCATGTTGTGCAGTCTGTCCCTGCACTTGTCAATGAAGTCCTGGGCATCCTCACCACGCTCGCCCCCGAAGACAGGAGGGTGAAATCTGGTCCATATATCTAATAACTTCTACGGATCACCGTCCGCAGCTGGTCTGGGCTCAGGTGCTGCTGCTACAGGCTGGGCCCCGCCCACGGGCGGTGTACCCGAGGTTTGATATACTGCTGTTGTATGACCTGCAACCTGGGCAGTAGGGGTATGGACTCCCCCTCCCGCCTGAGATGTGGAAGGATCCGCCGGAAATAAACCAGCCTGGGTCATAGTATCCATGAACCGTATCAACGGCCCATGACCTCCTGGAAGCCTGGTGCGGTCATAAAGTCCACCGGAGCAGGATCTGCTAGGGGCACGTCACCCTGCTCCTCTATAATAGGATCCTCTGTTGGTGGTGCGACTGGAATAGCTCTGGGACGCCCTCGTCCCCTACCTCGGGCCGGTGCCCACCCCCGGCCTCTGTCACGGCCTCGGACAACGGGGGTAGCGGCCCCTCCCGGGTCTGGAACATCGGATGCGCGCGTCCTCACCATCTGTGAGAGAATAGAAGAGTGAGATTTATTATTCTATCAAATGCACGATAGAATATGAACAGATGGAGTTTTCCTAACACCCTATAGCCTCCTAAAGATAAGTACAGACATCTCTGTACCGATCCGCAAGACTCTAATGGGTTTGCCCGTGACTCGTGAGACCAACGTGAACCTAGAGCTCTGATACCATGTTATCATGACCCAAAATCCTAACTCAGGTCGTGATGGCGCCCAACACTGGGGTCAGGCAAGCCAACAATTTATTTACTAGTGAAATTTCCTTATTTGATAAAACATCCCAACACTTACCAAATTTTAAGCTTAAAGAGTTTAAGTGGAAACAAATAAATTAGCCAACTTAAACAAATGTAGCCACAAGGATCGTGAACCAATATATACAGTTCCAAAAATATAAAGCCTACTACGTGTGTGCCAGGAACTAGTATCACAAGTCTACAGGCGAACTAGTAGAATATACAAAAGATGAAATCAATTGTTCTATTGTCTGAAAGAAGTAGACAGGAATAAACAAAAGATAACACCATAGTGCTGCTGAGAATCGCCAAGGGAAACAGCTCACCGTGAAGTCAAGCCCAAAATATACTATCAGGGTCAAGCTCCGGTCTGATAACCAGATGCACCAGCCTCAGAACCTGTACAATTAAGTACAGAAGCGTAGCATGAGTACATAAACAGATATGTACCCACTAGGTATCCCGCCTAACCTCGAAGAAGTAGTGACGAGAGTTCGACGTGATACTTACTAGGGTCAGACAATATGAAATAAATACAGGCTAAACAGTAATAGCAGTAATGAACAATAATATGAAAATGAGCATAAGTTAACATTCTCTAGTACCCCCACGCTATACCTTTCCGTGTCATACAAGCTATTTAACCTTCTCTCTTTCATAAAATCAACAGTCACAATTATAGGGCTTCTCATAAATTATCAAACATATAACAGGCCGTGAACATAAGACCGATACGTCGTGAAAAGTAAATGTGCATTGCCGAGGGTCGAACGGCCCGAACCATAGATGCATCTATCTGCCCCTCTCGCGAATCGAACATGAGACGCGGCTAACATAATTCTAGGCTGCCCCGCTCGCGAATCATACATGCGACTCAGGTTCCCGCATACATATACATAATCATCTGGGATTTCAGATAATTAACAGGGGTCTTACTAGCAGAAAAGGGATTCAAAAATACCAACTTCGAAACATCGTCTCCTAGGCCTTCATATATGAAATTCAAGGATATTAGAATACCTAGTCCACATACAAGATCACAGATACAACACATAAACATGCTCGTGAATCCTAAACTACCCGACATGCATAATAGTAGCTACGCACGGACTCTCGTCACTTCGTGCGTGCGTAGCCCCCGCAAATAAGGACAAGCAATCATTTTTAATCACCTATGGGGAAAATTCCCTCTTACAAGGTTAGAAAGGAGACTCACCTCGTGCCGAGCCTACTTTCCGGGTTAAGAATGCGCTCGAAACTCCAAACTCGCCTCCCAAGGGCTCGAAACTAGTCAAATGATGCATAAATACATTAATTTATACTCAAAGGCATGAAATTCCCCTATTTACTTAGTTATTTCAACTTACTTCGAAGAATCCCAAAATACACCCTCGGGCCCACATGCTCGGATTCCGGAAATTTTCGAAGGAAACACTTATGCATAACCTAAGGATCATTAGTATATGATTTTTGCATGATTTCATAGCTAGTTAGTGGGTAATTCCCCAAATTTCATAAAGCCCTATGTTTTTACTCTAACCCTTGATTTTCACTAATTAGGAGGTTAATTTACCTAGGAATTCATGTATTAAACTGACAATAGAGTAGAAATCGCTTACCTTTCAGTAGCTAGGTCGTTTGGCTCTTTTCCAAGCTCTCAAGGTCGACTATGGAGGAAAGAAATGGAGTAAAATGGTTCTTTCCCGTATTTTAAAATACCTCACTACCTATAGGGTTTCCACACCTGCGGCTCGAGGACCGCACCTATGGTCTCGCGCCTGCGAGAAAAGTCTCGCACTTGCGGAAGAGGGGCAAGGGGCCTGGGCTCGCACCTACGGAACGGAGTCCGTACCAGCGGCTCCGCTTCTGCGGATTTTGGTCCGCACATGCATCGACTGGGCAGACTCACCTGGGGCCGCACCTGCGAAGCAAGGACCGCAGGAGTGGTCTCGCACCTACGACTGGGCAACCGCAGGTGCGGTCACACTAGACCTGGTGCACCAGCAGCTATTGGTGCTGGTTTTTGGCCTCATTTGATGCCCGAATGGCATCTGGGCCCAACCGAGCCCCCGTCCAAATATACCAACAAGTCCCATATCATAATACGGACTTGCTCGATCCCTCGGAACACTCAAAACAATGCTAAAACTCAAAATCACACCTCAAAACCCCTAGAATCAAACTTAAGAACTTTAAGTTCTTGAATTCGCTAACAATGCACCGAACCGATCTATACTACTCGGAATGATACAAAATTTTGTAAGCAAGTCCTAAATGAGATAACGGAACTATTACCGATCTCGAAATTCCGTTCGAACCTCGATAACACAAAAACACGTTCCAACCCTCAATTTGAACTTAAGGAAACTCTTATTTCGCTATTTGACATCAAAACACTCCCGGGTCATCCAAAACCCATTCCGGACACACGTACAAGTCCAAAATCATCATACAAAGCTACTGGAATCGTCCAAAATCGATTCTGAGGTCGTTTACTCAAAACGTTGACCGAAGTCAACCTTGGCCTTAAAGGCCAACCTTAAGGAACTAAGTGTTCCTATAGTACTCTAAACTCTTCCGAATCCCGAACCACCCATCCCCACAGGTCATAAATCATAAAAATCCACTATAGGAAGTATCATTTAGGGGAACGGGGTCCTATAACGCAAAACGACCGGTCGGGTCGTTATATTATCCAAAGACTTTAGTCTTTATCCATAGACAACCACTAATTATTAATTAACTAGGTAATGTACCATTACCCAATAATTAACCAATTACCTACATAATTAAGAATTATCTCCACTTAATT
The DNA here is from genome assembly GCA_005239495.1 of Nicotiana undulata. Lineage (NCBI taxonomy): Eukaryota > Viridiplantae > Streptophyta > Magnoliopsida > Solanales > Solanaceae > Nicotiana > Nicotiana undulata. The sequence goes on along the minus strand of ML270093.1, from coordinate 50,621 downwards.
AAAATACTACTCACTTTTAACGCACCTTATATAACTTACTATCACGGTCATGTAGTACCTAATACGTACATTATTATTTAAAATATCTATGAGAGTATAAATTTTCGTACGCTTAATTCTTAAAATGGTAAAACGATAACCTTATTTTCCTGTGAGAAAATAATTTCTATATTTACAATAAAGAAAATCTCATAAACTTTCTATATTATGTGTATAATTTACCATTGTAACGACCCGACCGGGCGTTTTGCGTTATAGGACCCCGTTCCCCTAAATGAGACTTCCCGTAGTTGCTGTTTATGATTTATGACCTGTGGGGATGGGTGGTTCGGGATTCCGAAGAGTTTAGAGTAGTATAGGAACACTTAGTTCCTTAAGGCTGGCCTTTAAGGCCAAGTTTGACTTTGATCAATATTTTGAGTAAACGACCTTGGAATCGGGTTTCGACGGTTCCGGTAGCTTCGTATGATGATTTCAAACTTGTGCGTGTGTCCGAAATGGGTTTTGGATGACCCGGGAGCGTTTTGGCGCCCAATAGCGAAATAAGAGTTTCCTTAAGTTCAAATTGAGGTTTGGAACGTGTTTTTGTGTTATCGAGGTCCGAATGGAATTTCGAGATCGGGAATAGTTCTGTTATGTCATTTATGACTTGCTTGAAAAATTTGGTATCATTCCGAGTAGTATAGGTCAGTTCGGCGCATTGTTAGCGAATTCAAGAACTTAAAGTTCTTAAGTTTGATTTTAGGGGTTTTGAGGTATCATTTTGAGTTTTAGCGTTGTTGTGAGTGTTCTGAAGGCTCAAGTGAGTCTGTATTATGATTTAGGACTTGCTGGTATATTTGGATGGGGGCTCGGGTGGGCCCAGGTGCCGCTCGGGTACCAAACGAGGCCAAAAACCAGCAACATACAGCTGCTGGTGCACCTGATCTGGTGTAACCGCACTTGCGGTTGCCCAGTCGCAGGTGCGAGACCGCTCCTGGGGTCCTTGCCTCGCAGGTGCGTCTTCAAGTGAGGCTGCCCATTTCTCGTAGGTGCGGATAGAAATTCGCAGGAGAGGAGCCGCAGGTGCGGGCTCCTCTACGCAGGTGCGAGCCCAGACCCCCTTGTCCAATTCCGCAGGTGCGAGTTTTCCCTCACAGGTGAGGTCCTTGAGCCGCAGGTGCGGTATCTGATAAATAGGATTTTTACCTTCTTTTCCGCTCTATCTTGCTTAAGTTTTGGATACAATTGTACACAAAATAGTCCCAAAGGCTTACGTGTTGTGCTTGTTGCAGGGTTGAGCCAAAAATGATGACAAACAGTCAAAGATCTGCTCAGAAAGGAGAGAATCTTGCACAAGTACCAAGAACAACAAAAGGCCTACCTCAAAAGACCACCGCGGCTGCGGTCCAATCTTCACGGTCCGCGGTGGTGAGGTTCAGAGAAGAGTTTTTCAAAGGCAAAAACCACCGCGGCCGCGGTCCAATCTTCGCGGTCCGCGGTGGTGAGGTTTAGAGAAAGGTTTTTTAAGGCAAAAGTCCACCGCGGCTGCGGTCCATTCTTCGCGGTCCGCGGTGGTGAGATTCAGAGGACTCACTTTTGAAGGCTAAGGGCACCGCGGACCGCGGTCCATTTTACGCGGTCCGCAGTCAAGAAGTTTCAGAGACCAAATCCATGAGGCCAAGATGTCCACCGCAGACCGCGGTCCATTCTTCGCGGTCCGCGGTAACCCCGCAGGGGTATTTTGGTCCGGAATTTTTGGATGGGTATAAATAGTTTCTTTTGTATTTTTTTTAGGTTACGCTGAGTATCAGATATTGTGGGCAGCTCGTGAATAGTCTATTTTCATCTTTTTGAGCAATTTTAGCTCGAATTCAACTCTTCCTATTTTATTTTATAATTTAATCATATGGGTTTTGCTTCATCTATTTGTGTGATTTCTTGATTGATTATGAGTAGCTAAACCCATTAGCTAGGGTTGTGGCTCAACCCTAGTGTGGGTAATTAATGGGCTCTCTAAATTAGGGCTCAGATGTTTATGGATGATGGATATTTTGGTTGATTTATGGTTTTATTGTTAAGATTAGTGGTTGCAAACACTAATTGGTGTTCAATTGACTTGGGTCCTTCTTGAGAAAGAGGACTTGAGTCTAGAAAATCAACCCAACAAGGAATTGGGATGAAATCATGAGAATTGATAGTCCCAATTAACGGGTTAAACCTAGATAGAGTAAAACCCTACTTGAGCCCATATTGCTTGTGCAAATTTGACACCCAATTGACCTTGAGAAAGGCAATTAGGCATAGCCACTCAAACTACCGAGAGGTATAGAGTGGGTAACTTTGGAGCATTTGGTTATATCATAATTCCCCGAATAACATCTTTGCCTTAGGTATTAGAATCCGTTCATTACTCGCCTAGGTAAGAAGTCATAACCCTAGTGCCTTTATCCAATTAGAAAGCAACCTAAAAAGATATTAGTAGTTCAATTGCAATCATTATTAGTATAAATCATAGTTATAGTACAAAATCATCAATTATGAAAAGTGTAATCAAGAACACGAACCATTTCTAGATCACTTAGAAACTCACTCCAAATCATAACTCCCTGAGGATTCGATCTCGACCTTTCGGGTAAAAGTTGCACCGACCCTCATCTTCCTGCTTTAATAGTAGTGTGGGTGAGAGCCGATCAGTATCCCTGTAGGCAGTGAGTTCTTCAAAAACATGGGACAAAATCATTTTCACCCCATTTATTCCCCCATAGTCGACCTTGAGAGCTTAGAAAAGAGCCAAACGACTTAGCTACTAAAAGGTAAGTGATTTCTACTCTAATGTTAGTTTAATACATGAATTCTTAGATAAATTAACCTCCTAATTAGTGAAAATCAGGGGATTGAATAAAAACCTAGGGCTTTATGAAATTTAGAGAATTACCCACTAATTAGCTATGGAATCATACAAAAATCATCTATTAATGATCCTTAGGTTATGGGTAAGTATTTCCTTCGAGAATTTTCGAAATCCGAGCATGTGGGCCCGGGGTGTATTTTGGGATTTTTCAAAGTAGCTTGAAATAACTACTTAATTAGGTAAATTTCATACTTTTGAGCATAGATTAATTCATGTAGACCATATTTGACTAGTTTCGAGTCCTTGGGAGACGAGTTTGGAGTTTCGGGCACGTTCTTGACCCGGAAAGTTGGCTCGACACGAGGTGAGTCTCCTTTCTAACCTTGTAAGAGGGAATTGTCCCCATAGGTGATTATAAATAATTGCATGTACATATTTGCGGGGTCTACGCACGCACGAAGTGACGAGAGTCCGTGCGTAGCGACTATCATGTTATGTTGGGTAGCTTTAGGACTCACAAGCATGCCTTTATGTGCTTTATAGGTGACTTTAAATGTATTTTGAGCTGCTTAGTATCCTTGAATTGGTATGAAAATAAGGAAGTTACATTCAAAATTACATTGCTTAAGTTCTTGTCTTCAAGTATAATCTCTGTTAAATCCCTGGATTCTTGATAATTCTGTGTATGTATACGGGCACCCGCGTCGCATGTATGATTCGCGAGCGGGATAGCCCTATCATTATGTCAACCGTGTCGCATGTTCGATTCGCGAGCGGGGTAATATATGCATCTATGGTTCGAGCTGTTCGACCCTCGGCAATGCACATTTATTTTTGCGACGCTTCGATCGTACGCTTTCGGCATACTATGTTCTATATATTTGACTAGGAGTTTAGTGATACATGTATAAATTAATTCATGTGAAAAGGAGATTTGGTATATTATGTGTTAGTGAAATTTGACATGCAAAGGTAATTACAAAGTTATACTCGATATTTCATGTCCTTGTGATTACTACGACTGCTATTCCTGCCCAACCTTTAATTTATTATATTATTTAGTTTTGACCCTAGTAAGTATCACGTCGACCTCTCGTCACTACTTCTTCGAGATTAGACGGGATACTCACTGGGTACATATCTGTTTATGTACTCATGCTACGCTTCTGTACTTAATTGTACAGGTTCTGAGGCAGGTGCATCTGGGTATTCGTCCGGAGTTCGTCCCTGACCTACAATTGGTGTGGACTTCTCGGTGAGCTGCTCTTCTTGACGCTTTTCTCTGGCAGCACCTTGGAGTTCCTTTTTATTTTTGCTATGTCTGTTTATATTTCATCAAACAGTAGGGCAGACCTGTATTTTCTTTTGGATACTCATTTCTATTAGATGCCCGTAGACTCGTGACACCAGTTCCTGGCATACCCACGTAGTGGATATTATATTATTTTGAGTTGTAATTATTGGTGGTGATTAATTTACTTTTTTCTCCCTTTATAGTTGTTTGAATCAGTTGTTTATCTCGTAATTTAGTCCTAAAATTTCACAAGTATTGGAAAATGTTTGATAAACAAAAAGGGGACCACTAGTAATTAAGGTTGGCTTGCCTGACATCGGAGTTGGGCGCCATCGCGACCTAAACTAGGTTTTTAGGTCGTGACAACATGGTATCAGAGCTCTAGGTTCACGTAGATCTCACAAGTCACGGGAAAACCCATTAGAGTCATGCGGATATGTACGGAGACGTCTGTACTTATCTTCAGGAGGCTATAGGGTGTTAGGAAATCTCTCCTTGTTCATATTCTATCGTGCACTTGGTAGTATAATGAATCTCACTCTTCTATTCTCTCACAGATGGTGAGTACGCGCGCATCTGATGTTCAAGACCCGGGAGGGGCCTCCACCCCCGTTATCCGAGGTCGTGGCAGAGGCCGGGGGAGGGCACCGACCCGAGGTAGGGGACGAGGGCATCCCAGAGCTGTTCCAGTAGCACACCCAGCAGATCCAGCAGAGGATCCTATCACAGAGGAGCAGGGCGAGGTGCCCCCAGCAAATCCTTCCCCAATGGACTTTATGACGGCGCCAGGCTTCCAGGAGGTCATGGGCCGTATGATGAGATTCATGGATACTATGACGCAGGATGGTTTATTTCCAGCGGATCCTGCCACATCTCAAGCGGGAGGGGGAGTCCATACCCCTACTGCCCAGGACGCAGGACATGCAACAGCAGTATATAAGACCCCGGGTACACTGCCCATGGGTAGGGCCCAGCCTGTAGCAGCAACACCTGAGCTCAGACCAGCTGCAGACAACGATCCACATAAGTTATTGGATAGATGGACCAGATTGCACCCTCCTGTCTTCGGAGGTGAGAGTGGCGAGGATGCCCAAGACTTCATTGATAGGTGCAGGGACATACTTCACAACATGAGGATATTGGAGTCCCATGGAGTTGACTTCACTACCTTCCAGTTAGAGGGCAGGGCCCGCAGGTGGTGGCAGTCCTACATCCTTGGTAGACTGGCAGGTTCCCCTCCCATCACTTGGGATCAGTTAACTTAGTTGTTCCTGGACAGATACATTCCACCCTCCGAGAGGGAAGAGCTACGGTATCAGTTTGAGCAGCTAGAGCAAGGACAAATATTGGTGACAAACTACGAGGCCAGGTTTTCTGAGTTGTCTCGTCATGCCCTTATGATACTTCCTACTGATGCTGAGAGAGTGCGGAGATTTGTAGCTGGGCTGCACTCAGGTATTAGGGCCAACATGGCCTGAGAGGTGGAGATGGGGACTCCCTATCAACTTGTGGTCGAGATAGCTCGACGGATTGAGGGTTATCGATCGAGGGGCAGAGAGCAGGGTTAGCAGGATAAGAGAGCTAGATTTTCTGGAGATTTCAGAGGTGCCTCAGCCAGGGGTAGAGGTTAGTTCGGTAGGGGCCAGCCTAGTAGGCCTCCATATTCAGCTCCTCCACTACCCCCCGTGGTGTTCCAGTGAGGCCCTATTTCAGCGCCATGCCGGAGAGTTCTTACTGCCCACCAGCCATCAGGGTTCCTCCGGCGGGTATTCCGGTCATCATAGGTCTTCTAGTCCTTACTTCAGTGCCATGCCAGAGAGTTCTCGCCGTCCCCCAGCTATCCAGGGTTCTTCATCTTCAGGGCAACATGTTATGGTACCAAGGGGATGTTATGAGTGTGGGGATCCAAGCCATATCAGGAGGACCTGTCCCAGGATTAGGGTCAAGGCCGTTCAGCAGATTTATCAGCCTACTTTCTCAACACCGGCGGTTCGTCCACCCAGAGGTAGAGGACAGACTGGTAGAGGTCGTCCCAGAGGTGGAGTCCAGGCAGGGGGAGCTCAGTCGACTCCTATTCACTCCAGTGGAGGTCAGTCATCTGGTGCTCCATCCAGGTTCTATGATATTCTGGCCCGATCAGATGCAGTGGCCTCAGATGCCGTGATCACAGGTACTATTTCAGTATGTGGTGGAGAGGCATCAATGTTATTTGATCCTGGATCCACTTATTCATATGTATCAGCCTTATTTGCTTGTTTCCTGGATGTTCTTCACGAGTCCTTGGGTACTCATATTTATGTGTCCACTACCGTGGGCGATTCTGTGGTGGTAGACCGGGTTTATCGGTCCTGTGTGATTACATTTTGTGGGTTCGAGACTAGAGAGGACCTCTTATTGCTCGATATGGTTGATTTCGAGATTATCTTGGGCATGGACTGGCTATCTCCCTATCATGTCGTCCTAGATTTCCATGCCAAGACAATTACTATAGCTATGCCCGAGTTTCCCAAGCTGGAGTGGAGAGGTTCCTCAGTTAGTGCAGCCAATCGAGTTATTTCTTCCCTGAAGGCTCGGCATATGGTCGAGAAGGGTTGTCTGGCCTATCTTGCTTATGTGCGGGACACCACTATCGAGTCTCCGACGATAGATTCAGTGCTAGTAGTTCGAGAGTTTGTTGATGTATTTCCTTCAGACCTTCCAGGCATGCCTCCAGATCGTGATATCGATTTCTGTATTGATTTAGCCCCAGACACCTAGCCTATTTCTATTCCCCCGTATCGTATGGCTTCGAAGGAATTGAAGGAGCAGCTTGAGAAGTTATTGGCTAAGGGGTTTATCAGGCCGAGTGTATCGCCTTGTGGTGCTCCAGTGTTATTTGTGAAGAAGAAGGATGGGTCTATGCGGATGTGTATTGATTACCGCTGGTTGAACAAGGTCACCATTAATAACAAGTATCCATTTCCGTGTATCGATGATTTTTTTGACCAGTTGCAGGGTGCTCAGGTGTTTTCTAAGATTGATTTGAGATCGGGGTATCATCATCTGAAGATTCGGGACTCGGATGTTCCGAAGACTGCTTTTCGTACGAGATATGGCCATTATGAGTTCCTGGTCATGTCCTTTGGCTTGACTAATGCCCTTGCAGCATTTATGGACTTGATGAACAGGGTGTTCAGGCCGTATATTAATTCTTTCGTCATTGTCTTTATTGATGACATTCTGATTTACTCACGTAGCCTGGGCGAGCACGAGCAGCATTTGAGGGTTGTTTTCCAGACTTTGCGAGAACATAATCTATATGCCAAGTTCTCCAAGTGTGAGTTTTGGTTGGATTCCGTGGCATTCTTGGGACATGTGGTATCCAGAGAGGGTATCAAGGTTGATCCTAAGAAGATTGAGGCAGTTCAGAGTTGGCCACGTCCTACTTCAGCTACAGAGATCAGAAGTTTCCTAGAACTAGCAGGCTACTACCAGCGATTTGTGGAGGGCTTTTCATCCATTACAGCCCCACTGACTAGATTGACTCAGAAGAATGCCCCGTTCCGATGGTCTGACGAGTGTGCGGCGAGCTTTCAGAAGTTCAAGACAACATTGACCTCAACACCAGTTCTAGTGTTACCTTCCGATTTTGGGATGTATACAGTATATTGTGACGCTTTGCGCGTTGGTTTGGGATGTGTGTTGATGCAGGAAGGGAGAGTTATTGCTTATGCTTCGTGCCAGCTGAAGGTTCATGAGAAGAATTACCCTGTGCACAACCTGGAGTTGGCGGCGAATGTTCATGCTCTTAAGATTTGGAGGCACTACTTGTATGGGGTGTCTTGTGAGGTTTATACAGACCATCGCAGCTTGCAACACTTGTTCAAGCAGAGGGATCTTAATTTGAGGCAGCACATGTGGCTTGAGTTGTTGAAAGATTATGACATCACCATTCTTTATCATTTGGGCAAGGCAAATGTGGTAGCAGATGCCCTGAGTAGGAAGGCAGAGAGTATGGGTAGTTTGGCTTATATTGCAGTAGGGGAGAGACCTCTAGCCTTGGACATTCAGTCCTTGGCTAATCGCCTGGTGAGATTGGACCTTTTAGAGCCCCGTCGAGTGCATGCCCACGTGGTGGCTCAGTCTTCGTTATTGGGTGATATTAAGGCCCGGCAGTTTGATGATCCGTGCTTGGCAGAGCTACGGGAGACGGTGATTCAGGATGGTGCCAAAGAGGTTACTATGTGTGAGGATGGTGTTCTGAGACTTCAAGGTGGTTTGTGTGTTCCTAATGTTGATGGCCTGAGGGAGAGGATTCTAGAGGAGGCTCACAGTTCACGGTATTATGTTCATCCTGGTGCTACGAAGATGTATCGTGACTTGAAGCAGCATGTCTAGTGGAGGCGGATGAAGAAGGACATAGTGGAGTATGTTGCTAGATGTCTTAATAGCCAACAGGTCGAGTATGAGCACCATAGTCCAGGAGGCCTACTTCAGCAGATGCCCATTCCTGAGTGGAAGTGGGAGCGCATCACTATGGACTTCGTGGTTGAGTTGCCTTGGATTGTGCGGAAGGTTGACACGGTTTGGGTCATTATCGATAGGTTGACCAAATCGGTGCATTTCATTTCGGTGGCTACTACTTATACTTCTGAGAGGTTGGCCCAGATCTACATTCGGGAGATAGTCCGGTTGCACGGTGTGCCGGTGTCCATTATATCGGATCGAGGTCCTCAGTTCACCTCGCATTTCTGGAGAGCATTGCATAGTGAGTTGGGTACCCATATAGATCTCAGCACATCATTTCACCCTCAGACTGATGGTCAGTCGGAGCGGACAATTCAGATATTGGAGGACATGCTCAGGGCATGTGTGATTGACTTCGGAGGTCAGTGGGACCAGTTCTTTCCTTTGGCTGAGTTTGCTTACAATAATAGTTATCAGTCTAGCATCGAGATGGCTCCATTTGAGGCTTTGTATGGTCGGCGATGTCGTTCACCTATTAGGTGGTTTGAGCCTGGGAAGGCTAAGTTATATGGCACCGACCTGGTGAAAGATGCTTTAGAAAAGGTGAAGTTGATTCAGGAGAGGCTCCGCACAGCACAGTCTAGACAAAAGAGTTACGCGGAAGGCGCGTGACATGTCATTTATGGAGGGAGACAAGGTTCTGTTGAAGGTCTCGCCGATGAAGGGTATTATGAGGTTTAGGAAGAAGGGCAAGATGAGCCTAAGGTTTATAGGTCCTTTCGAGATTTTGAGGCGAGTTGGGGAGGTTGCTTATGAGCTTGATTTACCTCCCAGTTTATCAGGAGTTCATTCGGTCTTTCATGTATCCATGCTACGAAAATACAAGCCCGACTTCGCTCACGTGTTTGATTTCAACACCATTCAGTTGGATGAGAGGTTGGGCTACGAGGAGGAGCCAGTTGTTATTATTGACAGACAGGATCGCCAGTTGAGGTCCAAGAGGATTTCTGTCGTAAAGGTCCAGTGGAGGGGCCAACCAGTCGAGGAGGTGACTTGGAAGTCCGAGGAGGACATGCGGAGCAGATATCCACACTTATTCAGCACTTCAGGTATGATTCTAGACCCGTTCGAGGACGAACGTTTGTTTAAGAGGTGGAGAATGTAACGACCCGACCGGTCGTTTTGCATTATAGGACTCCGTTCCCCTAAATGAGACTTCCTGTAGTTTCTGTTTATGATTTATGACCTGTGGGGACGGATGGTTCGGAATTTGGAAGAGTTTAGAGTAGTATAGGAACACTTAGTTCCTTAAGGCTGGCCTTTAGGCCAGGTTTGACTTCGGTCAACATTTTGAGTAAACGACCTCAAAATCGAGTTTTGACGGTTCCGATAGCTTCGTATGATGATTTCGGACTTTTGCATGTGTCCGGAATGGGTTTTGGATGACCCGGGAGCGTTTCGGCGTCCAATAGCGAAATAAGAGTTTCCTTAAGTTCAAATTGAGGTTTGGAATGTGTTTTTGTGTTATCGAGGTTCAAATGGAATTCCGAGACCGGGAATAGTTCCGTTATGTCATTTATGACTTGCATGCAAAATTTGGTGTCATTCCGAGTAGTATAGGTCGGTTCGGCGCATTGTTAGCAAACTCAAGAACTTAAAGTTCTTAAGTTTGATTTTAGGGGTTTTGAGGTATGATTTTGAGTTTTAGTGTTGTTGTGAGTGTTCTGAAGGCTCGAGCGAGTCCGTATTATGATTTGGGACTTGCTGGTATATTTGGACAGGGGCTCGGGTGGGCCAGGTGCCGCTCGTGTACGAAACGAGGCCAATAACCAGCAACATACAACTGCCGGTGCACCTGATCTAGTGTGACCGCACCTGCGGTTGCCCAGTCGCAGGTGCGAGACCGCTCATGCGGTCTTTGCCTCGCAGGTGCGGCTTCAAGTGGGGCTTCCCATTTTTCGCAGGTGCGGATAGAAATCCGCAGGAGCGGAGCCACAGATGCGGGCTCCTCTACGCAGGTGCGAGCCCAGACCACCTTGTCCAATTCCGCAGGTGCGAGTTTTCCCTCGCAGATGCGAGACCGCAGGTGCGGTCCTTGAACCGCAGGTGCGGTATCCCTTAAAACACGGGACAAAATCATTTTCATCTCATTTCTTCCCCCATAGTCGACCTTGAGAGCTTGGAAAAGAACCAAACGACTTAGCTACTAAAAGGTAAGTGATTTCTACTCTAATGTTAGTTTAATACATGAATTCTTAGGAAAATTAACCTCCTAATTAGTGAAAATCAGGGGATTGAATAAAAACCAAGGGCTTTATGAAATTTATATAATTACCCACTAATTAGATATGGAATTATACAAAATCATATATTAACGATCCTTAGGTTATGGGTAACTGTTTCCTTCGAGAATTTACGAAATCCGAGCATGTGGGCCCGGGGTGTATTTTGGGATTTTTCAAAGTAGGTTGAAATAACTACTTAATTAGGTAAATTTCATACTTTTGAGCATAGATTAATTCATGTATACCATATTTGACTAGTTTCGAGTCCTTGGGAGACGAGTTTGGAGTTTCGGGCACGTTCTTGACCCGGAAAGTAGGCTCGGCACGAGGTGAGTCTCCTTTCTAACCTTGTAAGAGGGAATTGTCCCCATAGGTGATTATAAATAATTGCATGTACATATTTGCGGGGGCTACACACGCACGAAGTGACGAGAGTCCGTGCGTAGCGACTATCATGTTATGTTGGGTAGTTTTAGGACTCACAAGCATGCCTTTATGTGCTTTATAGGTGACTTTAAATGTATTTTGAGATGCTTAGTATCCTTGAATTGGTATGAAAATAATGAAGTTACATCCAAAGTTACATTGCTTAAGTTCTTGTCTTCAAGTATAATCTCTGTTAAATCCCTGGATTCTTGATAATTCTGTGTATGTATACGGGCACCCGCGTCGCATGTATGATTCACGAGCGGGATAGCCCTATCATTATGCCAACCGCGTCGCATGTTCGATTCGCGAGCAGGTTAATATATTCATCTATGGTTCGAGCCGTTCGACCCTCGGCACTGCACATTTATTTTCGCGACGCTTCGACCGTACGCTTTCGGTATACTATGTGCTATATATTTGACTGGGAGTTTTGTGATACTTGTATAAATTGATTCATGTGAAAAGGAGATTTGGTATATTATGTGTTAGTGAAATTTGACATGCAAAGGTAATTACAAAGTTATACTCGATATTTCATGTCCTTTTGATTACTATGACTGCTATTCCTTCCCAGCCTTTAATTTATTATATTATTTAGTTTTGACCCTAGTAAGTATCACGCCGACCTCTCGTCACTACTTCTTCGAGATTAGACGGGATACTCACTGGGTACATATCTGTTTATGTACTCATGCTACGCTTCTGTACTTAATTGTACAGGTTCTGAGGCAGGTGCATCTGGGTATTCGTCCGGAGTTCGTCCCTGACCTACAGTTGGGGTGGACTTCTCGGTGAGTTGCTCTCCTTGACGCTTTTCTCTGGCAGCACCTTGGAGTTCCTCATTTTTTTGCTATGTCTGTTTATATTTCATCAAACAGTAGGACATACCTGTATTTTCTTTTGGATACTCATTTCTATTAGATGGCCGTAGACTCGTGTCGTCAGTTCCTGGCATACCCACGTAGTGGATATTATATTATTTTGAGTTGTAATTATTGCTGGTGATTAATTTAATTGTTTCTCCCTTTATAGTTGTTTGAATCAGTTGTTTATCTCGTAATTTAGTCCTAAAATTTCACAAGTATTGGAAAATGTTTGATAAACAAAAAGGGATCACTAGTAATTAAGGTTGGCTTGCCTGACATCGGAGTTGGGAGCCATCGCGACCTAAACTAGGTTTTTTGGTCTTGACAACCATATTTGAAAATAGTAATAATAGTAACTATCCAAAATTATACTTATAAAACTTTTACTAAAATACTCCACTTAAAAGAAAATACCACATTAACATAATATCTAACAGTATCAATATTGTTAAACTTACGGAGTCTTACAATAACATAGTCAACAATCCTCTATAATCTCATGAAAGGTCTTAATCCCTTCTAGCTCATATGGATTACTATGACTAATTCTAATATTAAATTACGGGATGTAATATCCTCTTTCCCCTAATTAAGTCGCCCCGTATGTGCCTTTACTGTTTTATGACTAGCAGGGATGGTTGGTTCGGGTTTGAAAGGGTTCGGGCTGAAATCGGAACGCTTCGTTCCTTAATAGTGGCCCATAATGGACAACTTTGACTTGAGTCAACATTTTGAGTAAACGACATGGGGAACTGGATTTGACGGTCCCATAAGGTTAGTGTAATAATTTTGGACTTGGATGTGTGTTCGGATCAGGTTTTGTATGATCCGAGAGCGTTTCAGCACTTAATGTTGAAAGTTAGCGAGTTGAAGGCTTTCAAGTTCTTTAAGTTTGGTTTGGAGTAGAATTTTGATGTTATCTAGGTCTGTTTGGAATTTCGAGCCTGGGAATAGTTCCGTATGGTGATTTATTACTTGCACGCAAAATCTGGTGTCATTCCGAGTAGTCTAAGTATGATTTGGCGCGTTCGGAGTAAGTTGATAAAAAACTTTAAGTTCATAAGTTGATTTGATTTGATTTTGGAGTATGATTCTTAGTTTTGATTTGTTTTACGCGTTCCGAGGGTTCGAGCGAGTCTGTTTTATGTTTACGAACTTGTTGGTATATTTAGTCGAGGCTTGGGGCCCTAGTGTTGGATTCGAAGGGTCGACGAAACTTGATTGCTCTTTGGAGAAAAACTAAAGGTGGCTTGCATCTGGTGCGTTCGCACCTGCGGTGGGAACAACCACAGGTGCGGTGTCTTGTTCGCAGAAGTGGAATGGAGGCGAGTCAGAGAGGCCTGCAGAAGTGATAAGTGGGGATTTGGACTACTTATTAGTGCATTTTAGCTTTTGTTTTAGTCTAAAGCATTGAATTGTATTCCCGGAACTGATGAAATGTGCTAAATTGCAGGAATATTAGAAGACAAACTCCTGAGATGAAATCCAACTCAAAAAGGAGTAATCTAAACTCAAGACAATAAAAGGCACAGAAGCTCACAAAGTGCGGATTGCAAAATTTTATTTGCGGTCGTAGATGATAAAGGAAAGTCCAGCAGACTTTTGTGCAAAGTGCGGACCGCACATGAATTGTGCGACAGCGAAAGAGAGGCTATGAACAAAGTTCAGAGAATGTAGAATTTCCCAAGTTTCCAAGCCCTTAGAAATGCGAATCGCACAGGAATTGTGCGGCTGCAGAAGAATTGCCTTGCGGCCGCAGATGTAAAAGTGCAGACCGCAGATGACCCAGTTGCAGTCGCAGATGTAAAAGTGCGGACCGCAGAAAGAATTCCTTTCAGCTGCAGATCAAAATTATGCAGCCGCAGATTTCCAGTTCCTGACTATCACGACCCATTTTATGAACAAGCCGTGACCGACACCCAATCACTAAACATGACCGAGAGAACCATCTGTGCTTATCAAATCTATTATAACTTCAAACTTTGTATGCAAAAAGGCAATACTTTAACCAAATACTTTTTATTAATTATTTAAACTAAATCAACTCCAAAATATTATTCGTAGTAACTACTGAAATACTGCTTAGTTATTATCAAAAACATCTGAATCTTAACCCACCGACTGTGTCTATAAAGCCTCTACCGATAAAATAATGCACTGCTCATGACATGAGATTTTCTGGCTAGTTCTCTAAGTAAAAAAAAGAAATAGCTAAATAAAGATGACTCTAAGTAATACACCACGAACAAAAGCCGAGCTTACCAATAGCACTGGAAATGAGGGAAGTCCTAATCGGTAGCCTGCTCGCCTGCAAAATTGGTTCCTACATTGTGCCGTAGACCAACGTAGTTTGCCAAAAGAGAACGTCAGTACCATCCATTGTACTCAGTGAGTCTCAACGACAGGGGACTAAACTTTAATAACTTATACATTACGAGCAAAGATTCTAAGTGCATGTAAAACATAAAGCTTATAAGAACAATTCTAAAATAATTGCATAATAACAGTTTATGAATATTCTAAAAGAAATTCTTTTCTTTTTCTTTAAAATAAATACTTCACTTTATACTTTGGGAGTTCTAACTATCCTGACTTATTTCTGTCTTAGTCACCGTGTGATCGGCACGGGTTCGATCCCAACCTGATCGAATAGGCTCAATCCACGAGGTGCCACTCGCTTCATGATTCTCAGCGCTCATGTATCATACCTTAGCATGGCTAAGTAAATTCTCAGCAATGAGACCCTCTACTCGTGTACTCCCTAGTTTGGCACAAGTAGTTTCAGGAAGTCAACGCCTTGGTCAGGACCCTCGGCTTGGACGATGACCCCTTCTCAAAATAAAGGATACTCCCAAAAATCTTTTCATAAAACTTCTTCTTGTGACTTTTCAAGTCTAAATCTTTTCTTTTTGGAACATCATGTACATGCTCATGCTGGTATCCTTAAATGTAAAGCATGGCATAAGAATTAAACAAACATCTAAAAGTATTTCTAAAGATTCTTGCTTCTTCATTAATTTTCAACATGAAAATAATATATAAGAATAACACAAAAATATGTTAATTTATGCGCATATGTCGTAATAAATCATCTAAACTTTTGATAGAACAATTTTAAGTTAATAGGTACTCACTCGCTCCAATTAAGTACATATAAACTCTTTTAAGCAATTCATCAAACACCTTGTATGCGTTCTTTTGTGAGTTAAACCACTTTAGAAAAGGGTTATATCAACTCACCTCAAAACTTCTCGAGCCAATACGTGGGCCCTAATCCAATTGACACCAGTCAAACAATCGATTCTACAACAACCAATGCATTTTAATTAATTTTAGAGTTTCATACCTAAACATGGAATTTATTATTGATATAGAGAAAGAAGGGAATTAACTATTCAATTCTTACCTATTACTACTGTAGGATAATTGACGATAGAGAATTTTATATACCTGAGTTCAAGAATTAGTGATTTGTAAAGAACACTAGATTTTCCGTTGCCTGGCTCTCTGTTTCGTGAATGAACATAACACACTTTTGCTTATGCCCTTTTGCATGAATGACATAACCAAGGTTCTGTTTTTCCTAAGGCTTGAAGCCTTTGTTTTCCAACAGCCCATTTTATGGGCTTAATGATACCCATTTTTAATAATTAATAATATTAAAATTATTAATATTCCCCTAATTGAATATTCAATTATTTATAAATAGAAAGGTAACTCGAAAATCAATCACAGGGGTTTAAATCCGTAATACGAGTATAATTTAAGGATTTTTTTTAAATTCTATATTTAGCGAGTCTTAAATTTTTTATAAATTAGAGGAGTGTTACAATGACAAGTTGAAGAAACATGCGGACCGCACATGGAATTGTGCCGCCGCAGAACCTTCGAAAGGCATTTTTGTCCAAAATTTCAGATAAATAGACGAGTTTCACAAATTTAGGTAAAAACTTTTGACATCAGCTGCTATAGTAGCCATTTCTCTTTGCTTCTTTTAGTATTTTTCATAATTTGGTATATTTTAACATAGATTTTATCATTTTAGTTTTACAATATGAGTTTAATTAGCATTTTCTCTTCTATTTCGTCAACTTCAAGCATGAGTAGCTAGATTTTTACTAGGGTTGTAACCCAACCCTAGTGTGTAAAACTTATGGGTCTTTAATTTAATTGTTTATGGTTGAGTGATTATTATTTAGCCTTGTTCATGCTTTAATTTATGAAATTAAGTGTTGCAAATATTAGTTCATGCCTATTTGAATTATTCTCTACTTGAGAAAGAGAGACTTAGTCTAGAAAAACTTGGCTGACAAGAAATTGGGTCAATCGAGAGATTGATAATCCCAATAGGGTTTAACCTAGAGATAGTAACAACCCGACTTGAGCGCCTATCAACCGTTTTGTGCAATACCTATTTGGACTTGAGAAAGCCAAATTGGGAAAAATCACTCTCTGACCAAGAGGTAGTGAGTGGGTAATTGAGAATTGATTGCTATAATATACCCTGGCCAATAAAACAAGCATTAAGGTTCATATCCCATTAGGCAAACACCTAGGTGATGGTCATAGCCCTAGGCTTTTTACAAAACTTGAAAAACAACAAAAATAATTTTCTTAGTTTTATTTCTCAACTTGCTATCTTAATTTTAAACTAGACATAAAAAACTCAAATTTGTGGAAGTGTAAGTCAAAGTCGCATACTACAATATATACTCCTAACTCCAATATATAGCTCCTTGTGGAAATCACCCCGACTCTTGTTGGGTACTATATTGCAATTGACTGTTTCATAACCTTGAATTGAGTTGTGAAATTGGACAAGATCAAGAAGCGAAGCGATTTCGCAGAAGTGAACTCGTTTCTGCGATGAAGGGGTCCGCAGATGCGGAGAGAGGCAACCTGGCCATGGTCGTAGGTGCGCGAGGTGAGCCGCAGAAGTGGGCTCGTAGATGCGGGACTTAGCCGCAAGTGAAGTTGGTCGTGGGTCGTTCGTGTTCTGCAGATGCAAACAATCGACCGCAGGAGCGGTCCTGCAAAAGCGGAGATTTTTCCGCAGGTGCGGAAAACTGCTGGGCAGAAGGGGTGCATTTAAGTCGAGACTTAGGCTCATTTCTTCATTTCTCACTTGTTGGTCGAATTTAAAGCTTTTTGAGGAGGGATTTTCACCTAGCATTTTGAGGTAAGTAATTTCTATACAATATGAATTTAAATCATGCATTATGGGTAGATTTTAACGTTGAAATTGTGGAAATTATAAGTTTAGTGAAAAAACCTAGGTCTTTGATAAAAATGGGATTTGACCACAAAAATGATTATGGAATTGAATAAAAATTATATTTTGGGTTCGTGAGGCTATGGCTAATATTCATCTTCGAAAATTTCCGAAGTCCGAGCACGTCCGCCTGGAGGCGGATTTTAGGAATCTTCCAATTTGGGTTGGGTAATGACTCTAGAAGCTAAATTATGAAATTTTGAGTATATATTGATTAATTATATAATATTTGACTAGTTTCGGATTGTTCGGCATCAACTTGGGGCTTTTAGAGCGAATTTATGGATCAGAAAGTGAGCTTGGGAATGAGGTAAGTCTCTTGACTAACCTTGTATGAGGGAATTTACCCCATATGTATTTTAATTACTATTTGCTGCTAATTGTGTGTGCTACGTACGCACGAGATCATGAGAGCCCATGGGTAGCTACAAATCATGCTTATGTCCGGGTAGTTTAGTACTCTATCATGTAATACTTGTATTATTTGAATTCTACTTATTATTTTAAGTGCTTAAATTATATAGAAACTTGATAAAGGATTTGTAAAGACCGAACTTCATTTACTTTGAGTTTTTAGCGCGTTACTTGACCGCTGGTAGAAATTGTGCCTCATTGTGTACTAGTCTCGTTGTACCCGCTAAATCGGAGTTCATAGAGTACTCTCTCTTTTGTGGAGCGGGCCAAACGCCTCGGCAGTATAATAGATGTATCTATAGTTCGTTCCGGTTGACCCTTGACAATGTACACATTATTCTGGATTGGATCATATGACCTCGACATAAATCGTGCGTAATAATGCTCGGAGTCCGATTACACTTGATATTACTTCCATGACTTGAGAAATTATAATTTACCTAATGTCTCATATTTATTGTAGTTAATCGGTGCTAATTGGGAGTTCTTAATTGACATATAGTTACAGAGTCGCTTATTTACGGTTCATTATTGCGTTATTATTATTGATGTATTTCATGCCTATTTAGAATTTTTGTATTTTATTTATTGGCCCATAGTAAGTGTCGATGTCGACCCCTCGTCACTACTTCTTCGAGGTTAGACTAGATACTTACTGGGTAGATGTTGTTTATGTACTCATGCTAATCATGAAAGATTTGAGGTAGGCACATCTAGCAGTCATTCAGGCGCATACCCTCGTTGCCCCGAGGCGTAGTGGTGAGCTACTCTCTGTGTCTGTTCTGCAGCACCCGTAGTCTCTCTTTTGTATTTATTTTTCTGTCTATCTATTCCAGACAGTAGTATAGATGGTTTTTGTATATTTTACTAGTTGCTCATTATTGATATCCAATTATTCCCATATATATATATATATATATATATATATATATATATATACCTTCAAAATAGTGCATGAGCACCAACAAGTATTTTACCATAATTTTTATAATTTTTAAAGGCTTTTAATCAATTTACTCCTGCATTTTAATATATAAATAATTATTAATTTTATCACAAATAATTTTTTTAATGATTTACTATTTAATTTTATCATTTGTATTCATATTAGGCTTTAAAATTTTTATGCATAATTATATTTGCATCTTTAGGTTATAATTGCAGTATTAGCACATATATGCATAATTACATTATTTATACATAAAAATGATTTTTTATATTTTTACAATCTTAAGTAATTATTTTAAACTATTTTCATGCACAAATGACATTCTTAGTATTTATTAATTATTTTACGAGTTTAATTAGATATTTAAAATCTAGCCCCTTTCCTAATTAATTTCGGACATAGCCTAACCCATTACCCCAGCCCAAATATCCATAGCCGTCCAACCCAGACCCATACCCATTTTTAAAAACCCCGACCCAATCCCTTGTAAAATCCCAGTCGTTGATCTCAGAAGATCAACGACTCCTAATTACTTCCCCCTTTTAACTAATCACCTCCCTAACCCTAATTCATTACCACCATTGAATCCTCTCATCTCCTTCCCCCTTCTCTTCTTAAACCCTAATCCGCCGTCACCCATTTTCCCTCGATTCCTACCTGGAAATGGAATCATTTATCGATTCCTTACCATATCTGGTCCTACTTCTTTACCAGCTAATCGTCTTTGATGTTAATTGACTTGCTTTCCTCAAATGGCAAGTTGATCTCGAGAGATTCGAACCAAATCTGGTTCAAAATCTCTCATATGTTGGTTGTTTCCGTCTGTGTTCATCCTAACCTCTGTGAGTACGAATATTTTCGTATCTTTCAGTTAGGGTCTCAGATCTTTCATTCGAACTAGATTTGGTTCGAAACTAGTTTTTTTTAATGTTACCCTTCGTCTATATTTACTCTGTTACTCACAAATCCGCTTATTTCTTTTTAAATTTCACTTACCCTAGAACTAGGGTTCAGATCTTTCCAGATCTAAAATGATTTTCTATTCTTTAAATATTTTTCCTTTATTGTTTTCGTATATCTATCTCTGTGCATCTTTATCATAATTTCTTTATTATTTTTGACTAATTTTTTCTTACCCTAAAATTTAGGGTTTTTGATTTTTCAAAGACGAACCAAATCTGTTTCAACCTTTAGTGTTTCCATATCTGTGCATCTTTATTATACTTTTCCTTTGGTTATTTATGCTCATTTTACTTACCCTAAAATTTAGGGTTTTTGATTCTTTAAAATCGAACCAAATATGGTTCAAACCTTAATTATTTCCGTCTATATGTCTTTGTGCATCTTTATTATAGCTCTTTTGTATTTCTGCCCATTTTCTACTCACATCAAATTTAGGGTTTTCGATTATTTAACTGTCTATCTGTCTCTATGCATCTTTAACTCTTGCCGTTAATTGTTGACTAATTTTACTTACCCCAAAATTAGTGTTTTTAAATTTTGCTGAGATTTCCGTCTTTCCTTTCTCGTATGATACTGATATTTCCTTATTTTGTTCGATTTACCCTGTTCTCATTATTTTCTTACCTTATTTGATTTGGCATTTGAATATTGATTTATTATGTATAGTACTTTCCCTAATTTGAGTAGTACTTTCCTGATTATCTGCTGTTATGTTCTGCTAATTGATTGAAGCCGACTTTAATTGATTCTGGAATTATTTTTATTCCTTTTTTGTTTGACTTATTACCTTATTTGTCTGCCTAATTGGGTGTTATTTAAAATATTTCTCCTTCTCCCCTTGGATAAACTCGAACTCTCCTACTCTCACTAAAACTTAAGCTCTCTCTTTCTGATTTTTGTGCTAATTGTCTCTGGTTTTGGCCGGCTGAAAGCCAAGGACAAATTATTCTGGAACTTAACTGCTGTGGCATATTCACTTGCTTTGTTACTTAACTGGTATGCCTAAAACCTTTGTCAGTTCATTCTATCTGCTTTCATATCATGTGTTGTCTGATTAGCTTGTTTCAATTCCCAGTATGATTCTGTCTTTTATATGATTATATGATATCATTTAGTGACACTGTTAACTTAGGACTAAGTTATTTTGAATAATATGAATCCTCTCATAAGTTAGCCTAAGGTTTAGTCTGTTTCATGCACTGCTTGTTAATCCTACACATGTTCTGAACTTTGCAAGATACTATAAACATGTAATCAATTAGTTTGTTGCTTAACTCATGTGCCTTGTCTGCTTAATTCATATGTCTGGCCAACTTAATTGTTTCTGCCTAATTGTTTCTGTGATTAAACAATGATTTTCATAAGTACTAGTATGGATATTTAACTTAACTAGACTTCAAGTTATTTGAACTATGTGTTTAAGCATGAACTCTGTTTGTCTTTTTTCTTGGTGCAGTTCTTCCTGCAACTCTGTGTTCTGAATCATGTTTCTTCTGAAGTCCAACTATTTTAAAACCTGCCCCTTCTCCCCTTTTATGCACTGATTTTAAAACTCCCCACTCTTAGTCCCTTAGGTTCTCAACCACCCCAGTGTGAGCACTGCCTAGGGTCCACATGAGACTCCTTTGAACTCTGACACACTAGGGATTGGTTTTCCAATATCTTATGAACTATTTCTTGAATGTGTGGTTCTGGTGTGAGCATTGCCCGGGGTCCCTGAGGCCCTTGGGAACTTTGACACACTGGAAGCCTAGTTTTAATGTGTCGTGGATGAATCACTATGCTGCGCCTCAAAGTTGTTATGTTGGAAGGCCTGGTTCCCAGGTTTATTTGGGCCTATGAAGGCTCCCTATAGTGTCCCATTATTATTATGTAATTAATCCGTTATTCTGGGCTGTAATAACTTTGTAATAAACAGATGTGGGGATATTTAGTAAAACTCGGGGGATTTTTCTTATTTCCTCTCTGTTAAACTAGGTAGAAATCCTGCCTATGGGATTTTATTATGCTGTCAATTCTTTTCGTTTAAGTGAAAACTGTGTGAGTCCTATACTGTGCTTAGAAATTCTGCCTATAGGACTTTCGTTTTAATTCTATGTTTACATTTGCATATTTGAAATCCTGCCTATAGGTTGACATTAAAATGCATATTAAAAATCATGTTCATAATATCTATCAATATATTCAACAAATGTGCATTAGCAATTATGCCTATAGGACTTTAATGTTTGAGTTAATCATTTTTCTGGCAATCTGCACAATTTTCGCCCTTATGCGGTTAATATAAAGCATGCCTATAGGATAAAAGAAATCAGTCTCACACCTAGAGATCATGCATATAGGATTTAAGTCAATTTAGTAAATAGAAATCATGTCTATAGGATTAAAAGGGAATAAAATATATCTCTGCAAGTCAAAATCAGTGCTACACTTAGAAATCATGTCTATAGGTCTGTAATCAACAAGCTCGTAGAAATCATGCCTTTAGGATTTTGTTGACCGATTCAGAATTCAATCGCTAATATCAATCACTTAAGCAATATACCTGTAGGACTTAATAATAATTCCGGGTTTATAATTGTGATGTATTACTGCCTGAAGTGCCCAGATTTATACTGAATAAAATCAGTAGGCAAACTGACACACCCCAACCATGGGGGGACGCGACCGGCGCTTAACCGAGTGAACCTAGTCAAGCAATCCTGCTTAGCCGTTCCTACCCGACTCATTTACTCCCCGAGTTTATAGCATAACATTGTTTACTGAGTTAGCAGGAGATAAATCAAACGCATACATTCATGAAGTTCGCCCATTCTTTCTTATATACCGATACCAACATTTAGGTCTCCCAAACATACTGATTACAATATTTAAGAGATGGGATTACAGTTATGTGTTAACCCAACAACTACCCAAAGCATACACGACCCACATAAGTGTCTACGGAGCCTCTAGAAATAAGGAAGATGGACATAATCCTGCCGGCGACAAGGCCCCGGCTATACCTTGAAATAGAAAAACATATACAAAAAAGAGCAACATAGATTTACACACGGCCCCGGGAGGAAATGGGGATCACCAGAACTGATGTAAGGAGGAGGAGAGGGCACCACTATCGACGCTCGGCGCTACCAGATACAGAGCCACCTACATCCATAAGATGATGTAGCGAAAGGGACGTTAGTACCATTGAATAGTACTAGTATGTATGAACAAACTCTACTCTAGATAGAATAAACATCAAGCATGTAGTAACACAATTAGAGACCTCATATAACAATTCACAGAAATAGGGGAAACACAAATAAGAGTCACCATGTTTTCTTATCCCGTTTAGCCATCTTTTGGTTAAAATCTTTTAAAGCCAAGCGCCTTTACTTTTAATATACCACCGTGTCATTATCACATGGAGTCTGGTCTCTGCCCGACCGGCTAAGCCATCCTAAGTGAGACATCACAACATCATAGCTTTATAATTTCCACCGTGTCGTTATCACACGGAGTCCGATCTCTGCCCGATCGGCTAAGCCATCTCACTTGAACCAGTGGTACATAATCATCATCAAACTTTCATAATTACCAACGTGTCGTTATTACACGGAGTTCGGTATCTGCCCGACCGGCTAAGCCATCCCACTTGGAACTGTGAGACACCATCAATATCATATTCTTAATGCAATTACCACCATGTGTACATCATGGAGTCCGATCTCTGCCCGATCGGCTAAGCCATCTCACTCTAGGACATAACCATATCATTTAATCTTTTAGTTCACTTCTATTCTCATCATTTAGTTTACGGTTCTTGGAACTTGGGCATATCTACCTTCTTGGGTTACATTCCTCTCTTAAACCATATCATAAACTCATCTTTCACATTAACTAAAACCATCACATAAAAGGAGTCGTACACATAGCAAAAGAAGGAACATGATGATCACAATTCATACTTTCAAATAGCATTACGGCATGGTAGCAACATAGAATAGCATGAAAGCATGAATTTCTCCACTTAACACATAGAACCCATTTACTCTTTAGAGAATCAAACAAGGGAATTCATACCGTATATTTTAGCACAAACGGTTTTATTCTATGAAGATTAGAGTTAGCCATACATACCTCGATTGGGATTTTCCTTCATTTCTACAACAATTCACCGGACCTTTTAGCACCTTCAATCTAATTCACAAAGTAGCAAAATCGAACCCAAAATTAGGAATAACGATCATGTCTTGAGCTCACTTGAGCATTGTATCAAACATTAGGTGTTCATTAAGATTGCATGGCCCCTTTTTAGTGAATGATTACTCTACCCCATTTCCCCTTACTAGTTTAAGATTACTTTATTACATGCATGCAAGGTTTCTATCCCCATTCCCTTGAACTAACCTACCCATGGTCCATTTTAACTAAAATATGGAAATTAAGGTTGGTGTGGTAGAAGCTTACCTCTTGGAGGGAAGAAATTGGTGTCCTACTTGATTAGTTCCAAGCTTGAGTGGCGATGGAGGATCAATTTGAGGGGATTGGGACCTTCTCTCTCTAGAACCCACTCTCTTCTCACTCTAAATTATCAGAATATGGATAAAAAGATGGGGAATGGGTATTATATAAGTATGGGGTTCGGGTTTAAAAATTAGGAAAATGGATGCCCCGACGCAGGTTTGCGGTCCGAAATGCGATCGCATTTCGGTTATGCGATCCGCAAATCTGCCGCATAACTGGTCTCAGCTGGGCAAAAAGAAAAAAAGGGACTGCCTAGGTATGCGGCAATTATGCGGTCTGCATACCTGTTATGCGGTCGCATAGTGCGCCGCATAACTCTCTCCGAAAAAACTCAAACGCAAATATGCGACAAACTATGCGGTCCGCATACCCAAAATGCGATCGCATTTTGGGTCGCATAGTTGCCCTCGGAATGGCCAGCAAACTGTCCAACCATGCGTCCATTATACGGTCCGCATACCTGAGACCGCAGATCTGCATCCCTTCACGAAAATTTTCCTCTAAGTCTGCAGGGTACTTTTCAATTCTAAAGGTCCGAACCGCGGCGAGAAAGCTCGCCGCGAAGAATTTCTACAGATATAATGACATAGGGATCTAATCGGGCGTCGTTTTGGTTAAGGATTTTACGGGTCTTTACATCCTCCCCCACTTAAGATCATTCATCCTCGAATAAGGATCGGGGGATTCACTTGGGTTTGAATACACTATATGCCAACCCCCAAATTTAACTAACTCCCAATTTTTCTAAAAAAATTTCCAGAGTTTCCTTTGTAATTAGGCCTATCCACCTGTCAAAGAGCCCCCAAAACATATTTCAATGAACTTCACATAACCAGTCAACACAATAGAACATAATTACAGCACAACGTAAGGAGTTATAAGAGGACAAATAATTAGGGAAGTGTGGTGACTTTGCACAATTTTGACAATCAATGCAATTATTTAGAGATGACAACTTCCTAAACTATTACCTGACTTGTTCAAACAAATAAGGGTACTTCTTTTTCATTTCATTTTTAGCTTCCCAAGTAGCTTCCTCGACTTGTTGATTTCGCCATAATACTTTAAACGATGCAATTCCCTTGTTTCTCAACTTACGGACCTGCCTATCAAGAATAGCAATCAGAACCTCCTCATATGTCAATTCTTCGTTAACCTCAAAACTCTCAACCGACACGATGGCAGACGGGTCTCCAACCACTTTCTTCAACATGGACACACGAAACACTAGGTGCACCAATGACATTTCAGGGGGCAACTCCAGCCTATACGCCACCTTTCCCATCCTTTGAGTGATTCTATATGGACCCACACACCTCGGACTCAATTTCCCCTTTTTCCCAAACCGCATGACCCCCTTCATGGGAGACACCTTCAAGAACACCCAATCATCTTCTTGGAACTCCAAACCCCTGCGACGAACGTCCGAATAGGATTTTTGACGGCTCTGAGCAGTTTCGAACCGTTCCTTTATGATTCTAACCTTCTCCATAGCTTGATGCACGAGATCTGGTCCTAATAGTTCGGCCTCTCCAACCTCAAACCACCCAATCGGTGACCTACACCTCCTACCATACAGAGCCTCAAATGCTGCCATCTGAATACTGGCATGGAAATTGTTGTTGTAAGAAAATTATATAAGTGGCAAATGATCATCCCATCTACCTTTAAAATCAAGCACACAAGCATGCAGCATGTCCTCGAGCATTTGGATGGTCCGCTATGCTTGTCCGTCAGTCTGTGGGTGGAAAGCTGTGCTGAGATGTACCTGCGTCCCCAAACCTTGCTGAAATTTCTTCCAAAAATTTGTTGTGATTTAGGCCCCTCTATCCGAGATAATGGAAACTGGAGTGCCATGTAGCCTGACTATTTTCTTGATATATAACTGAACATATTATTCTGCAGTGTCGGTGGACTTAACTGGCAAGAAATGTGCTGACTTCATGAGTCGATCCACTATTACCCAAATTGAGTCAAATTTGCGCGGAGTACGGGGTAATCCTACCACAAAATCCATATTGATCATCTCCCACTTCCACATCGGTATTTCTATAAGCTGCGCCAACCCATTGGGCCTTTGATGTTCAGCTTTTACTTGTTAACAGCTCGGGCACTTAGCCACAAAGTCTGCCACACCCCTCTTTATGCTATTCCACCAATAAACTTCCTTGAGGTCGTGATACATTTTTGTAGAACTGGGGTGTATGGAATATCTAGATTTATGAGCTTCTGCCATTATCCTCTGCCGAAGGTCATCCACATTTAGGACACATAATCGTCCTTGGCACCGCAAGACACCGTCATCCTTGCTAAGCGAAAAAGTTGTGGTCTTATGCTTAACAATTGCCTCTTTTAGCCGCGCCAACACTGGATCATTGTATTGCTTTTCCTTGACTTCTGCCACAAGCGATGATTCTGCTCGGTTGCGTACTATAACACCCCCTTCGCTAGAGGCCGCGAGACAAACTCCTAGACTGGTGAACTTCTCGTGCCAATGGCCTTTGACCTACTTCCAGGTGAGACAAGCTACCCATGGATTTTCGATTAAGAGCGTCTGCCACCACATTAGCTTCCCTGGATGGTATAAGATATCCATATCATAATCTTTAAGCAACTCCAGCCACCTCCTTTGCCTTAAGTTTAATTCCTTCTTCTTGAATAGATATTGGAGACTTTTGTGGTCTGTAAACACGTCCACATGGACCCCATACAGATAGTGCCGCCAGATTTTTAATGCAAAAACAACTGTTGCAAGCTCCAAATCATGCGTCGGATAATTCTTTTCGTGATTCTCAAGCTGCCTTGAAGCATATGCTATAACCTTACCACATTGCATCAACATACACCCAAGACCAACCCTTGAAGCATCACAATACACCACAAACCCCTCTACACCTTCTGGCAAGGTCAACACCCGTGCAGAAGTCAATCTTGCTTTCAATTCCTGGAAACTCCTTTCACAAGCATCGGACCACTGGAACTTGACCGCTTTTTGCGTCAGTTTTGTCAATGGGGAGGCGAGAGTAGAGAATCCTTCCACAAACCTCCTATAATATCCAGCTAAACCCAAGAAACTGCAAATCTCTGTCGGGGTTCTTGGTCTAGGCCAATCCTTTACAACTGCGATCTTATGGGGATCAACCTGAATCCCTTCCCTGGAGACAACATGGCCCAAAAAGGTGACCGATTCAAGCCAAAATTCGCATTTTGAGAACTTTGCATACAACTGGTGCTGATGGAGGGTCTGCAGAACTGCCCTGAGGTGATTAGCATGATCTTCTTGACTTTATGAATACACCAGGATATCATCAATGAAGACTATTACAAAGGAGTCAAGAAATGGCTTGAAAACCCGATTCATAAGGTCCATGAAAACTGTTGGGGCGTTGGTTAGCCCAAAAGACATTACCAAAAATTCAAAGTGCCCATATCGTGTTCTGAAAGCTGTTTTGGGAACATCCTGCTCCCTTATCTTTAGTTGGTGGTACCCGGACCGCAAATCAATTTTTAAGAAGAACCTAGCACCTTGCAATTGATCGAACAAATCATCTATCCGAGGCAATGGGTACTTGTTTCTTATTGTAACCTTGTTGAGCTGCAGATAGTCAATACACATTCGCAGCGACCCATCTTTCTTTCTGACAAAAAGAACTGGTGCGCCCCAAGGCGACACACTTGGTCGAATGAAACCCTTTTCTAGAATATCCTTCAGTTTCTCTTTCAACTCCTTCAATTCCGCCGGTGCAATCCGATAGGGTGGAATAGATATCGGTTGCTTGCCCGACAATACATCAATCCCGAAATCAATCTCCCTGTCTGGAGGGATCCCAAGGAGCTCATCCGGAAAGACATCAAGGAACTCATTCACAATAGGCACGGACTCGAGAGCAGGAACCTTAGAGGTGGTGTCCGCAACTCGGACCAGATGGTAGATACACCCCTTTTTGATCATCTTTGAGGCCTTAAGGTAGGAAATAAACCTACCTCTCCGCATAATATTATTACCCTCCCACTCAATTAGCTGGCTCATTAGGAAACTCAAGCCTCATGATTCTGGTTTGGAAGTCGAGTTTGGCAAAGCATGAATAGAACCAATCCATTCCCATTATTACATCAAAATCAATCACTCCTAGCTCAATAAGATCGACCGTGGTATTCCGGCCACGCACCGTGACAACACAGTTCCTATAGACCCGCGCGGCCGTAATAGATTCACCAACCGGAGTAGATACTGAGAACGACTCATGAATCTGTTATGGTTCTATCCCAAAGCTTGAAGCAATATAAGGAGTGACACATAAAGAAGACCCAGGATCAATAAGAGCATACACCTCATGGGATTGAACAGTCAAAATACCTGTGACGACATCTGGAGAAGCCTCTGCACTCTGACGACCACTAAGGGCATAGAACCGGCTAGGTCCTCCCTGACCCAGTGCTCTACCCCTAGCTGCACCGCGCCCTGCTGGTGCTGGAGGGCCGCGGGCTGGAGGGTGTGCTGAAGAACTGGATGGCTGAGCGGTTCCCCTACCTATGCCCTGACTGGATGTACGACAGTCTCACTGAATATGGCCTCTCATCCCTCATCCATAACATACTATCATGTCCAAGTAACAGGGCTCAGAATGAAACCTCCCACACTTAGGGAATAGGGCCCTCCGCTGCTGCTAGAATCTCCCTCTTGGTCGACCCGGCTGATGGAACCTCCTGCTACCTGAACTGGACCCAAAGCGACCTCCCTACTGATGATGATGATTCCCTAATGATGGGGCACTAGCTGAGGACTGAACATAAGACTGGGGTGGCCTTGATGACCCATCCCGAGGAACTGGTCTCCCACATCCGAATGAACCCCCAAAGTTGCCCGCTGACCGGGACCTACTACCACCTTCTCGATCCATCCCTAGCTTCAACTTTCGAGCCTCTGTAGCCTGGGCGAATCCCACAATCTTCCTATAATTCATGTTAGAATGTAGAGCAGCTTTGGCAGCTTCATTGATAACCAAGGGACCAAGGCCCTGTACAAACCAACGAACTCTAGCCTCCATAGTTGGCATCATATGAACAACATACTTGGAAAGGCGCACAAACTCCATATGATACTCCCACACACTCCTACTACCTTGTTTGAGGACCTCAAACTCTGAAGCACGAGCTGACCTAGTCTCGGCGGGCAAGAAATGGTCTATGAAGGCATCTGCAAACTCACTCCACCTCGCCGGAGGGCTCCCCTCCTCACGAGAATCCTCCCACATCCCAAATCAAGAATACGTCGCCCCTTTTAGACGATAGGAGGCCAACTCTACTCCCTCCGTTTCAGTATCACGCGTAACTCGGAGGGTCTTGTGCATCTCATCAATGAAATCCTGAGGGTCGGCCTTGGGGTCGGTGCCTGTGAACTCTGGAGGGGCTAACTGAAGGAACCTGTTAACCCTGGAACCGGAAGAATCTCCTTGCCCGCTAGAGGATGTGGGGGCAACATTTGACCTCTGGGCTTGAGAAGCCACCAACTGAGCCAGCATCTGGATAGCTCCCCTAAGATCCCCGTCATAAATATCGGGACCAGAAGTTGGGGCTAGAGGAGGATCAGGGATATCAGCAGGAGGGATTGTGGCGCCCTCCGCTGGAGTAGGAATTGGGATGGTCCGGCCTGGTGTGGAGGAATTAGGCTGATTCATAGTCGGGGAATTATTCTCACCCGCATCATTAAATTGGGAATCAATGGCCACTCCTGGGGTGGCATTGGCTTGTTGGACTAGTCGCGCTTTCTTCTTGGGTGTCATTTACTGAAAGTTAAAACAATGCACGAGTTAAAGAGAGACAACCTCACTTTTCACTCAATCGCACGACACAAAATAAAAACGAAGAGTAGTATTCCTAAATGCCCAAGCAACCCCCTAATTATAGATGTGGTCGACAACACACCGATAAGAAGGGCTCTACTAGGCACGGCTCCAAGACATCCTAGGACACTTTAAAACCTTAGGCTCTGATACCAAGTTTGTCACGCCCCAACCCTGGGGGACGCGACCGGCGCTTAACCGAGTGAACCCAGTCAAGCAATCCTGGTTAGTCGTTCCTACCCGACTCATTTACTCCCCGAGTTTATAGCATAACATTGTTTACTGAGTTAGCAGGAGATAAATCAAACACATACATTCATGATGTTAGCCCATTCTTTCTTATATACTGATACCAACATTTAGGTCTCAAAAAACATACATAGTGATTACAATATTTAAGAGATGGGATTACAGTTACATGTTAACCCAACAACTACCCAAAACATACACGACCCACATAAGTGTCTACGGAGCCTCTAGAAATAAGGAAGATGGACATAATCCTGTCGGCGACAAGGCCCCGACTATACCTTGAAATAGAACAACATATACAAAATATAGAAACATAGATTTACACATGGCCCCGGGAGGAAATGCGGATCACAAGAACTGTTGTAAGGAGGAGGAGAGGGCACCACTATCGACGCTCGACGCTACCAGCTACAGAGCCACCTACATCCATAAGACGATGTAGCGCCCCCGGCAAAAGGGACGTTAGTACCATTGAATAGTACTAGTATGTATGAACAAACTCTACTCTAGATAGAATAAACATCAAACATGTAGTAACATAATTAGAGACCTCATATAACAATTCACAGAAATAGGGGAAACACAAATAAGAGTCACCATGTTTTCTTATCCCGTTTTGCCATCTTGTGGTTAAAATCTTTTAAAGCCAAGTGCCTTTACTTTTAATATACCACTGTGTCGTTATCACACGGAGTTCGGTCTCTGCCCGACCGGCTAAGCCATCCTAAGTAAGACATCACATCATCATAGCTTTATAATTTCCACCGTGTCGTTATCACACGGAGTCTGATCTCTGCCCGATCGGCTAAGCCATCTCACTTGAACCAGTGGGACATAATCATCATCAAACTTTCATAATTACCAGCGTGTCGTTATCACACGGAGTCCGGTCTCTGCCTGACCGGCTAAGCCATCCCACTTGGAACAGTGAGACATAATCAATATCATATTCTCAATGCAATTACCACCATGTGTACATCATGGAGTCCTATCTCTGCCCGATCGTCTAAGACATCTCACTCTAGGACATAACCATTCATTTTAATCTTTTAGTTCACTTCTCTTCTCATCATTTAGTTTACGGTTCTTGGCACTTGGGCATATCTACCTTCTTGGGTTACATTCCTCTCTTCAACCATATCATAAACTCATCTTTCACATTAACTAAAACCATCACATAAAAGGAGTCGTACACATAGTAAAAGAAGGAACATGATGATCATAATTCATACTTTCAAATAGCATAACAACATGGTAGCAACATAGAATAGCATGAAAGCAAGAATTCTCCACTTAACACATAGAACCCATTTACTCTTTAGAGAATCAAACAAGGGAATTCATACTCGTATATTTTAGCACCAACGGTTTTATTCTATGAAGATTAGAGTTAGCCATACATACCTCGATTGGGCTTTTCCTTAATTTCTACCACAATTCACCGGACCTTTTAGCACCTTCAATCTAATTCACAAAGTGGCACAATCGAACCCAAAATTAGGAATAACGATCTTGGCTTGAGCTCACTTGAGCATTGTATCAAACATTAGGTGTTCATTAAGATTGCATGGCCCTGTTTTAGTGAATGATTACTCTACCGCATTTCCCCTTACGAGTTTAGGATTACTTGATTACATGCATGCAAGGTTTCTATCCCATTCCCATGAACTAACCCATGGTCCATTTTAACTAAAATCTGGAAATTAAGGTTGGTGTGGTAGAAGCTTAACTTTTGGAGGGAAGCAATTGGTGTCCTACTTGATTAGTTCCAAGATTGAGTGGTGATGGAGGATCAATTTAAGGGTATTGGACCTTATCTCTCTAGAACCCACTCTCTTCTCACTCTAAATTATCAGAAAATGGCTAAAACGATGGGGAAAGGGTGTTATATAAGTCTGGGGTCGGGTTTAAAAATTGGGAAAATAGATGCCCCGACGCAGGTTTGCGGTCCGAAATGCGATCGCATTTCGGTTATGCGGTCCGCAAACCTGTCGCATAACTGGTCTCAACTGGGCAAAAAGAAAAAAAGGGACTACCCAGGTATGCAGAAACTATGTGGTCCGCATACCTGTTATGCGGTCCGCATACCTGTTATGCGGTCCGCATACCTGTTATGCGGTAGCATAATGCGCCGCATAACTCCCTCCCAAAAACTCAAACGCAAATATGCAATTAACTATGCGGTCCGCATACCCAAAATGCGATCGCATTTTGGGTCGCATAGTTTCCCTCGGGACGGACAGGAAACTGTCCAACTATACGGCCATTATGCGGTCCGCATACATGATATGCGACCACATAGTGGACCGCAGATCTGCATCCCTTCACGAAAATTTTCCTCTAAGTCTGCAGGGTACTTTTCAATCCTAAAGGTCCGAACCGCGACTCGCTTTCTACAGATATAATGACATAGGTATCTAATCGAGCGTCGTTTTGGTTAAGGACTTTACGAGTATTTACACAAAAAAATAGGTCTTAATGCTCGCCTTAATAAAAATGCCTCTGCACTCTGTTTTCTCGCATAAATATCCTGCCTATAGGACTCCAAAGTTTATTAAGTTTGTTGATTCAATTGCGTGCTTTTGTTGTCTATGTGTGGAGGTCAATATGAGCCCATACTTGTTCCTTATCTGAAAGTCCTATTTGTTTTTTCTTGTTGCCTATATTTCTCATTTTTAAGCAACATAGGTTGGTCTAGAGTTATCCCAAATAGAGGTCCTAATACCTCCAAGGCCATAGGTAAGGGACGGGTAGTGCACGCATAAGGAACGATCTAGAACCAACTAGAACGTTTAAGTAACAACTTAAAGATAGTAATTGGGTAGTAAGGAGATGATAGTCCGTGCGCTAATGCTATGAGTAGTACCCCGACTTGAGGGAGTTACAAAGTATTGCACGGGATGATCCTATAGGCTAAAAAACTTAGGACCCCCCATTCTTGTTTAAAATAAATTAAGTATTTACTTGTCCACATTGTTTTCTTCCCTTTAGACTAATTCGCTTAATTTCACTTTGGTCGGGACCCACCGTTGTGGACCTCGAGGGGTGCCTAACACCTTCCCCTCAAGGTAATTTGAGCCCTTACCCGATCTCTGGTAATGTAAACTGATTATATGAGTTAATTGCTCTAGGTGCCCTAACGCACCTTAATCGGTTAGGTGGCGACTCTTCCTATTCCTTACCCATACCAAAAAAGAGTTGTCCCAAAAATGTCAAAACCCGATTTCGCGAGGAAAAGGAGGCACGACACTCATACACTTGTGACACTGAGTTTTTGGAATATTCTAGTAGACACTTTCTGGTTTTTGAGTACCAAATTCACTGTATTTACTCATTAATTAGTTTGTGCTTTACTTTACTATAATTTTCCACTAATCATTTCTTAATAAATAAAAATCAATTACTTTGAA
The DNA here is from genome assembly GCA_005239495.1 of Nicotiana undulata. NCBI lineage: Eukaryota > Viridiplantae > Streptophyta > Magnoliopsida > Solanales > Solanaceae > Nicotiana > Nicotiana undulata. Next base: position 16,856 of record ML270093.1, on the reverse strand, counting down.
ATTATTAAAAAGAACAAATACATGACTAGTTCACTGTTGGCTTGCCTAGCTGCGACGTTGGGCGCCATCGTGACCTATGGGGGTAAATTGGGTCGTGACAGCTTGGTATCAGAGCACTAGGTTCACATAGGTCTCACAAGTTATTAGCCGGCCTAATAGAGTCTTTCAAATCGGTGCGGAGATGTTCGTACTTATCTTTGAGAGGCTATAGGGTGTTAGGAAACCTCCCTTTCTTCATCTCCTATCGTGCAATTGATGTTGTGCTAAGTATCTTTCTCTTATTGTCTCACAGATGGTGAGAATGCAAGTAGAATATGTACCCGTCCATGGAGGAGATACTCCCCCTATTTCTAGGGGCCGAGGTAGAGGCTGAGGGAGGGCTTCACCAGAGGACGAGGGCGCCCTAGAGTTGCTCCAGACGTGCCACTAGTGAATCTAGTGGAGGATCCTCTTACTAAGGAGCAGGGAGAGGTAAGTGCAGCTGAGCCAAACCCAACAGATTTCATGTCCGCACCAGGATTCCAGGAGGTCATGGGCCACATGTTGCGGTTTATGGACTCTATGACGCAAGATGGTTTATTTCCAACGGACCCAGCCACATCTCACGTGGGAGGGGGAGCACATAACCCTACCTCCCAGGCTCCAGAGCATGTTGCTACCATATATCAGACCCCGGGTGCACTACCCGTGGGCGGAGCTCAGCCACTTGCAGCGGCTATACCAGAGCCCAGATCAGCCCCGACCGGCGTGCCACAGAAGCTATTGGATAGATGGACGGGAATACGTCCTCCTGCCTTTGGCGGTGAGCAACATGAGGACCCCTAGGACTGTATTGATCGTTGTAGGGACATGCTGCACAACACGAGGATATTGGAGTCCCACGGGGTGGACTTTACCACCTTTCAGCTGGAGGGTAGGGCCCGTAGATGGTGGCAGTCATATCTTCTCAGTAGACCAGCATGTTATTTTCCCTTGACTTAGGACCAGTTCACACGTCTATTTATGGAGAGATATATCCCACCCTCTCAGAGGGAAGAGTTACGGGGTCAGTTCGAGTGGCTCCAGCAGGGTCAGATGTCTATGACCGACTATGAGGCGAGATTCTCTAAGTTGTCTCGCTATGCACTTGTGATACTCCCTGCTGATGTAGAGAGAGTGCAGAGGTTTATTGCAGGTTTGCACTATGGTATCCATGTCACTATGGCCCGAGAGTTTGAGATGGGGACTCCTTACGAGCAGGTTGTGCAGATAGCTCGGAGGATCGAGGGTATTTGTCAGCAGGGCCAATAGCAGGAACCGAGGGACAAGCGATATCGATATTGTAGAAGGCTCAGTGGTGCTCTATCTGGGGGCTGAGGTCAGTTTGTGAGGGGCCAGTCTAGCAGGCTCACGTATCCAACACCGTCACCTTCTCGGGGTGCTCCAGCACGTCCCTATTTCAGTGCCATTCCAGAGAGATCCTACCGTCCACCGGCTATTTAGGGTTCCTCCAGTGGGAGTTTAGGTCCCCAGAGTTAGACTCAGGTTCAGTCATCTTTCGCACCGAGAGTTTGCTTCGAGTGCGGGGATCTTGGTCATGTGAGGAGATTCTGTCCCAAGCATCAAGGCGAGGAAGTATATCAGGGTCATCAGCCCATGATTATTGCACCAGCTGATGCACCAACCGTCCGACGGCACAAATGCGGAGGGCAGGTGGGTAGGGGCCGCCCTAGAGGTGGAGTCTAGTCAGGTGGCGCACCAGCTAAGTTCTATGCCTTTCCAGCCAAACCAGATGTCGTGATCACAAGTTTATTTTTGTCTGCGGTATGGATGTCCAGGGTCTACGTATTCATATGTTTCATCTCCGTTTGCTCATTTTCTGGGTGTTCCTCGCGAGCCCTTGGGTACTTCTGTATATGTGTCCACACTAGCGGGTCTATTGTGGTGGATCAGATTTATCGGTCATGTATTATGACTTTCTATGGTTATGAAACCTGAGCGAATTTTTTGTTGCTCGACATGACCGAGTTTTAGGTCATCCTGGGAATGGACTGGTTGTCCCCATATCATGTCGTCCTTGATTGCCATGCCAAGACTGTTACCTTGGCGATAACAGAGTTGTCTAGATTGGAGTAGAAGGACACATCTGTCAGTGCATCTAGTCGGGTTATCTCTTTCCTGAAGGCTTGACACATGGCCGAGAAGGGTTGTTTGGCTTATCTAGTTTATGTTCGGGATACTGCTGCAGAGACTCCGATGATTGATTAAGTGCCCGTGGTGTGAGAGTTCTCCGATGTGTTTCCTTCTGATCTACCAGGCATGCCACTAGATTGTGATATCGATTTCTGTATTGATTTGGATCCAGACCCAGCCTATCTCTATTCTATCGTACCGCATGGCTCCGAAAGAGTTGAATGAGGTAAAAGAACAACTTTATGAGTTTCTAGCAAAGAATTTCGTCTGGCCGAATGTGTCGCCATGGGGTGCACCGGTGTTGTTTGTGAAGAAGAGGTATGGGATCATGCGGATGTGCATTGAATACCGCCAGTTGAACAATGTTACCCTTAAGAACAAGTACTTGTTGCCGCGTATTGATGATTTGTTTGACCAGTTGTAGGGTGCCAGGTTGTTCTCTAAGATCGACTTGAGATTGGGGCATCATTAGTTGAAGATTCGTGCTTTAGAAGTTCTGAAGATGGCTTTCCGGACTAGATATGGCCACTATGAGTATCTAGTAATGCCCCTCAGCTTGGCCAACGTCCCGGCGACGTTTATGGATTTGATGAACCGGGTGTTCAGGCCATATATTGACTCGTTTGTCATTGTCTTCATTGATGACATATTGATCGACTCGCGTAGCATGGAGGAGCACGATAAACACTTGAGAGTTGTGCTTCAGACTTTGCAAGGACAGAAGCTATATGCTAAGTTCTCCAAGTGCGAGTCCTGGTTAGATTTTGTGGAATTCTTGGGGCATGTTATGTCGGGTAAGGGTATTAAGGTAGATCTCAGGAAGATCGAGGCAGTCCAGAGTTAGCCTCGTCTTACCACATCGATCGAGATTAGGAGTTCTTGGGGTTAGCAGGTTATTATCGCCGGTTTCTGGAGGGCTTCTCATCAATTGCAAAATCTTTGACTAGATTGACTCAGAAGGGTGCTCCGTTCCGATGGTCCGATGATTACGAGGCGAGATTTCATAAGCTCAAGACATATTTGAATACAACACCGGTTTTAGTGTTGCCCTCCGGTTTAGAGATGTATACTATGTATTGCGATGCTTCACGTGTTGGCCTGGGTTGTGTATTAATGCAACATGGGAGAGTTATTGCATATGCTTCACGTTAGCTGAAGTCCACGAGATGAATTAACTTGTACATGATTTGGAGTTGGCCGCGATAGTTCATGCTCTCAAGATCTGGAGGCATTATCTTTATGGTGTGTCTTGTGAGGTTTACACCGATCATCGCAGCTTGCGGCATTTTCTCAAGCAGAGGGATCTCAATTTGAGGCTGCGCAGTTGGCTTGAATTACTAAAGGACTATGATATTACCATCCTTTATCATCAGGGCAAGGCGGATGTGGTTGCGTATTCCTTGAGCAGAAAGGCCGAGAGTATGAGTAGTTTGGCCTTCATTTCAGCATAGGAGAGGAAATCGGCTTTGGACATTCGGTCCTTGGCTAACAGACTCGTGAGGTTGGATATTTCAGAGCCCAGTTGAGTTCTTGTATACACCATCACTCAGTCTTCATTATTCGAGTAGATCAAGGCTCGTCAATATGATGATCCGCACTTGCTGGTTCTTAGGGAGACAGTACTACAAGGTGGTGCCGAGGAGGTTACTATCGGTGAGGATGGTGTTCTACAACTCCAAGGTCGTCTATGTGTTCCTAATGTTGATGGATTGAGGGAGAAGATTCTAGAGAAGACACACATCTCTCGGTATTCTATTCATCCAGGTGTTACGAAGATGTATCGCAACCTGAGGCAACATTATTAGTGGCGGCGGATGAAGAAGGACATGGTTGAGTATGTATCGAGATGCCAAAATTGCCAGCAGGTTAAGTATGAGCACCAGAGGCCAGGTGGCCGTAGTCATTTGTTTTTTAGATCCTCGTTCCCCTAATAAAGACTCCCCATACGTGCCTTTACAGTTTTTATGACTTGCGAGGATGGTTAGTTCGGGTTTGGAAGAGTTTGGGTTGAAATTGGAACACTTAGTTCCTTAATAGTGGCCCATAATGGCCAACTTTGACTTGAGTCAACATTTTGAGTAAACGACCTCAGACCCTGGATTTGACGGTCCCAATTGGTTTGTATGATGATTTTGGACTTGGGCGTGTGTTCGGATCGGGTTTCGGATGACGCGGGAGCATTTCGACGCTAATGTTGAAAGTTGGCGCATTGAAGGTTTTCAAGTTCTTTAAGTTTGGTTTGGAGTAGGCTTTTGGTGTTATCGAGGTCCGTTTGGGATTTCGAGCCTGGGAATAGTTATGTATGCTGATTATGATTTGTATGGAAAATTTGGTGTCATTCTGAGTAGTCTAAGTATGATTCGGCGCATTCAGAATAAGTGGGAAAAAACGTTAAGTTCATAAGTTGATTCAATTTGGTTTTAGGGTGAGATTCTTAGTTTTGATGTTGTTTTACGCATTCCAAGTGTTCGACTGATTCCGTTTTATATTTACGAACTTGTTGGTATGTTTGGTCGAGGCCCCGGGGCCCCATTGTAGGATTCGAAGGGTCAACGGAGCTTGATTTCTCTTTGGAGAATAGATGAAGGTAGATGACATCTGGTGCGTTCGCACTTGCGGTGGGAACAACCACAGGTGCGGCGTCTTGTTCGCAGAAGCAAACTCGCTTCTGCGATGAAGGGGTCTGCAAATGCGGAGAGAGGCAGCATGGTCATGGTCGCAGGTGCGCGAGGCGAGCCGCAGATGCGGGACTTGGCCGTAGGTGCGGGTGGTCGTGGGTCGTGCGTGTTTCGCAGATGCGGACAATCGACCACAAGAGCGGTCCCCCAGAAGCGGAGATTCTTCCGCAGGTGCAGAAAACCGCTAGGCAAAAAGGGTGAATTGAAGTCGAGACTTAGGCTCATTTCTTCATTTATCTCACTTGTTGGTCGAATTTAGAGCTTTTTGAGGAGGTATTTTTACCTAGAACCTTGAGGTAAGTAAATTCTATACAATATAAGTTTAAATCATGCATTATGGGTAGATTTTAACGTAGAAATTGTGGAAATTATAACTTTAGTGGAAAAACCTAGGTCTTTGATAAAAAATGAGATTTTACCACGAAAATATTTATGGAATTTAGTAGTACTTAAATATTTGGGTTTGTGAGGCTATGGGTAATATTTATCTTCAAATTTTTTCTGAATCCGGGCACGTGGCCTGGAGGTGTATTTTAGGTATCTTCTAATTTGGGTTGTGTTATTACTTTAGAAGCTAAATTATGAACTTTTGAATATATATTGATTAACTTATACAATATTTGACTACTTTTGGATTGTTTGGCATCGACTTGGGGCTTTTAGAGCGAATTTATGGACCGGAAAGTGAGCTTGGAAATAAGGCAAATCTCTTGTCTAACTTTGTAAGAGGGAATTTACCTCATATGTGTTTTACTTACTATTTGTTGTAATTGTGTTTGCTACGTACACACGAAGTGACGAGAGTCTATGGTAGCTACAAATCATGCTTATGTCGAGGTAGTTTTAGGACTCTATCATGTAATACTTGTATTATTTGCACTCTACTTCTTAATTTTAAGTGCTTAAATTATATTGAAACTTTATAAAGGATTTGTAAAGGTCGAACTTCATTTACTTTGAGTATTTGGCGGGTTACTTGACCATTGGTAGAAATTGTGCCTTCTTGTGTATTAGTCTCGTAGTTAGTCGTTAAATCGGAGTTCGTCGAGTACTCTCTCTTCTTGCGGAAAAGGTCGAACGCCTCGGCAGTATAATAGATGCATCTATGGTTCGTGCCGGTCGACTCTCGGCCGTGTACACATTATTCTAGATCGGGTCGTACGACCTCGGCATAAATCATGCGTAATAATGCTCGGAGTCCGTTTACACTTGATATTACTTTCATGACTTGAGAAATTATAATTTACCTGATGGCCCATATTTGTTGAAGTTAGTAGGTGCTAATAGGAAGCTCTTAATTGACATCTAGTTAAAGAGTCACTTATTTATTGTTCATTATTGCGTTATTATTAATGATGTATTCCATGACTATTTAGAATTTTTGTACTTTATTTATTGGCCCATAGTAAGTGCCGATGTTGACTCCTCGTCACTACTTCTTCGAGGTTAGACTAGATACTTACTGGGTAAATGTTATTTATGTACACACGCTACACTTCTGCACTAATCGTGCAAGATCTGAGGCAGGGGCATCTGGCAGTCATTCAGGCGCATACCCCCGTTACTGTCACGACCCAAAATCCATTAAAGGGCGTGATGGCGCCGGACACCACTGTCAGGCAAGCCAACAATAAATACTTAATTTTATTCTCATTTTAATAATTTAGAAATTTTATTTTTACTTTAATTAACACTAAAATATGGAAGTTACTGAGTAAATAATAATAATTTTACAACAACTTCGATATAGTGCAACCCATAATCGCCCAAAAATCCGGTGTCACAAGTGCATGAGCATCATCTAATAATTTAAAATAAAACAATGCATCTGTCCGGAATACAAATTTGGACAGGAGAAATACAAATACTTTGAAGGAGACTCTGCTGGCTACGGTCGAAACATGGAGTGCAGCTCACCTAAGTCTCCGTATGCATACACGCCTCTGCTCATGGAAGGCTGCTAATCATAAATGCACCTACACAAAACGTGTAGCAAGTGTAGTATGAGTATGTAAATCAACGCGTACCCAGTAAGCATCCCGCCTAACCCCGAAGAAGTAGTAATGAGGGGTCGACTCCGGCACTCGCTATGGGCTAACAATACAATATCGATAGTTTAATTAAGCATGAATTATATGAACGAGGAATCCCCCAAGGCCAGCTCCTCCGCTTTTGCGTTCCTTCACCGCAGGTGCGCGTCCGCTTTCGCGAAAACCTTCCGCACCTGTTGTCTCCCAGCCTTCACTCTCTTCCGCTTCTGCGACCACTGGGCCGCTTCTGCAGGGTCGCACCTACGGCCCTCTTCACGCAGGTGCGATTGCACCAAATGCCCAGCTGCTTCAGTCTTTTCTCAAATTCCAAATTCAATCCGTTAACCACCCGGAATCCACCCGAGGCCCCCGGGACCCCATCCAATCACACCAACCAGTTCCAAAACATAACACGGGCCTGCTCGAGGCCTCAAATCACATCAAACAATGCCAAAATCATGAACCATACCCCAATTCAAGCTTAATGATCTTTTGAACTTCCAACTTCTACATTCGATGCCAAAACCCATTAGATCACGTCCAACCGACCTCAAAATTTTGCACACAAGTCACATTTGACATTACAGACCTACTCCAGCTTCCGGAATCGGAATCCAACCCCGATATCAAAAATTCCACTTCCGGTCAAACTTCTCAAAACCTTCAAATTTCTAACTTCCGCCAAATGAATCCAAAAAAACCTACGGACCTCCAAATCCACTTACAGACGTGCTCCCAATACCAAAATCGCCATACAGAGCTATACCCAAACCCCGAGTCCCAAACGGACATAGATAACATTTAAATGCACTTCAACCCAAATTTATGAAATTCTTTCAAAAATGCCAATCTTCTACCAAAGGTGCCGAAACGCTCCCAGGCTATCCAAAATCCGATCCGGATATACGCCCGAGTTCAAAATCATCATACGAATCTATTGGAACCTTCAAATCTCGATTCCGAGGTCGTTTACTCAGAATCAACCCTTAGTCAGATTCTTCCATCTTAAAGCTTCCGAAATGAGAATTCTCTTTCAAAATCCACTCCAAACATCCCGAATTTCAATTTCTATCACGCGTACAAGTCATAAAACTTGAAGTGCAGTTACTCACGACCTCAAACCGCCGAACGACGCGTTAGAGCTCAAAACGACCGATCAGATCATTACAGTTACCCCGAGGCGTAGTGGTGAGCTGCTCTCTATGACTGTTCTGCAGCACCCCCAGTCTCTCTTTTGTATTTATTTTTCTGTCTATCTATTCTAGACAGTAGTATAGATGGTTTTTGTATATTCTACTAGTTACTCATACACTTGTGACACCGTGTTTTGGGAATATTCTAGTAGACACTTTCTGGTTTTTGAGTATTAAATTTATTGTATTTATTCTTTCGTTAGTTTCTGCTTTACTTACTATAATTTTTCACTAATTATTTTCTTAATAAATAAAAATCAACTACTTTGAAATTATTAAAAAGAACAAATACATGACTAGTTCGCCGTTGGTTTGCCTAGCGGCGACGTTGGGCGTCATCACGGCCTATAGAGGGAAATTGGGCCGTGACAATTTTAAAAGGTCAAAAATGCATATTTTATTTTTGGAAAAAATATTTATTATAAAATAAAGGTGTTTGATCAAAAAAAATTTATGAAGAAAGGTAGAAGAAGTTACTTTCCAGCTTGCAAGTAGAAACTAAAAAATTTAGCTTCCCCAAAAAGGTTTTCCTTCGATTCATTTTATATTGGACTATGAGGGTGTTTGGCTAAGCTTATAAGTTGGTCAAATTGGCTTATAAGTATTTTTTGGCTTATTTACGCGTTTGGTAAAATTAAAAGTGCTTATAAGTTAAGTGCTTATAAGCCTAAAATAAGCCAAAAGCCATAAGTTGGTCTCCTCCAACTTATCAAATTTCAGCTTATAAGCACTTTAGGTTTGACCAAAATATTTACTATTCTATCCCTAAAATATTTCTTTTTAAAACAAAACTCTTCGTATAGTTTTACTCTATTCAAGTTTTTCAATAAGTGCTTGTTTCTTCTCTACAAACATTGTGTGCATTATTTAAGGTTTTTTTCTTAACTTTTGTTGATTTATACTCCACTCGTTCTAATTTATGATTGTATACTTATCATAACATAAATTATATTTATAAAAAAAGATATTATCTAATCATTTTTATAATTAAAATAACAAGATAAATAGGTAGAATCTATGTAGAATCTAAATTTTGAAGAAAATAATATTTTTAGTAGTGTAAATTGGTATAAGGTCATTTAAGTCATTTTAACATAAAAAAGAGTTTATGAGCACTTTTTAATCAAACAGTTTCAGCTGCTTATTATTAATTTCAGCACTTTTATCCAAACACGTAACTGCTTATTTTTTAAATCAGCTTCAGCATCTAAAAGTGTTTTTCAGCACCTAATGCTTATAAGCTACTCTGAATCAGCTAAGCCAAACAGGCTCTAGGCACAAAACTTAAAAAAGAAAGACTTTTGATATGTACCAAAAATATTTTTGAAACTTGTGATCTTAAACATCACGTGATATTTCTATAGCTATAAAAATATGTCAGTAAAGTAAAATTAAAAATTTAAAGTGAAAGGGCTTCCAATATAAATATATCACCATTGTTTTTTTAAAAAAAATTAAAAGAGAGGAGTAGAGAGATTACTAAGACTTATTGTTCTTATAATTGAATGTAAAAAATTGATTGGGAAAGTTATAATCGAGAATAGTGTAATTTTAAATAGTAACAAGCCAGGAAGCAAATGACCAGTACACATAGTCCAATAACAAAACTAAATCAATGTGCTCTTACTCATTTAGCCTTAACTTCACTCTCATCTCATGCATGGTGCAACCAAAGGTAGTGTTATATTATATAGTCAATTGAAGTGGTATTAACGATGCACAAAAACAACACCAATTACGCTTCAATCTAATCAGTTATACTTCAATCCAAGCAAGTTTAGGTCGACTATTCGTGTTTTTACAATTCGGGTCACCATACTATAAAATTTTAGTTTCTCTAACATTAGAAGATCTCTACATTTTCTATTTACATATAAGTCTCTACTTTGACAATTTTACAGAAACTACATTGTGAAAAGAGATTTAACGGGGCAACAGGGGAACAAACAAATGCTGAAGCTATCAACAAGGGTTGTGGTGGAGTGGTAAGTCCTCCTTCATCCTTGACCAGAGATCTCGAGTTCGAGCCCCTGAATATGGAGTCACCTTTGTTAGGGAGCGCTTTATCCCAATGTAGGACTTCCCTACGCGAATCCGGATTAGTCGGGCCCCAATGTGGGTCGGATACCAGGTGAGAAATCAGAAAAAGAATAATGCCGAAGCTGTTTCACTCAGAGAAAAAAATGGTTACAGCTGAAGAAATTACAGTGTACATTACATATAGTGAATGTTGGGTCCAGCCTCTGCATATTTACACCTATGATGATCTTTTCAAAAATCAACAATATTAACTACAACACATGATGTGAAAGAATTACTAAAAAATACAAAAAGAAAAGAAAACATATTTTACAAAGAAATCAGAGTGTAAAAGCCCTATTTACATTTTTCACCTCCTATAAGGAAGTCTCCATTTCTTATGCCAATATATCGACACTCTCGACCACGAAGCGAACCCAAAATTGTACTCTATAGGACGGTCTAACGGCCTGCCCACTGTTAATGGTAACCACACATACCTCGAATCCCTCAAGTCAGCCGGATTCCACCTATCAGCCATAAAAATAAAGAGACCAGGTATTCCGGGCAATGGAAGCACAAATGCACTCTGAGCAAAGAAAGTAGTTAGCCGAAAATTTTTGTTCCCGCCAATGCATGGGTTTCCAATCGTCTCCCACGGCCCCATAATCGATTCGGATGCATGAGCTAGGGCCTCATTCGGAGACCAACTAGTGCAGCCGGACGTGATCATGTAATATGTCCCTTGGTGCTTAAATAGAGCAGGTGCTTCCCTGTGTTGTCCGACAAGAATCCTTCTCACGGTCTCAGTTACATCTACATAATCTTTGTCAAGTGGACCAATATGAAGCTCACTGTTTTTGTCCGATGAGTAGACAAGATATGCAACGCCGTCATCATCTTTGAAGAATGTCATGTCCCTACTATCATATCCATGAGGTCGTTTGCTATACAAATAATTGAACGGGCCAGTGGGGAAGTCACTAATGGCAACTCCTACAGAAGCTTTAGTGTAGTTCGCATCATCAATATGCATCCACATTACGTATTTACCTGTCTTCTCATTGTAAATTACTTTTGGCCTCTCTAGCACATTCGATTTGTGCAAATCATGTGTCTCATTTATTTCTTCAGCTGCTAAAACAATGCCTTCATTTTTCCACGCCCACAAATCTTTTGATGAATAGCAACCGACACCAATGACATCAACCTGAAAGACAAAAACACGGAGACGAAAAGCTGCAAATGTTAAGGCACAGATGATTATCGACAAATAAAAGATATTTGGACTTGGTAAAAAAAGCTGATATGACCACCAATGTCAGGCACTTCCGTAATGCTTTTCCTCGGTATTACTAGACTATAATTGCAGACACAGCTGAAATAAGGGGGAATTTTTGAGAGAAAATCCATCTCCTACCATAATCAAGTTAACCATAATCAAGTTACAATTCACAAATTCATAGGGTAAATCGACGAGGCAAAGAGGCAATAGAACTTATCTTCCAAATTCAATTGTTAAATCTCTTAAGTTTCAGCAGTTAAAAAGGACTGGAATAATGTTCGATTTAAGGTTTTCAGGGACAAACAGCAAATAATCTCTTCTTCTACGATGATTTTATTTGATCAGGATACTGATATCATAGACCATGGGATCCTAGACACATAAATCTCTCTTCATATTCACTCTGTTCTGCCATTTCTTCTTTTCTTTTCATCTCTTCATATTCCATCTATCATCCTATCTGACCGGGATACTAAAATGCTTCCATGTCTTTTCATTCTCATTCAGTCTATCATCTTCTTCTTCGCTATTCAGTTTACCGGAGAAGAAACTAGGTTTTTCTTTTCACAGAGCACTGTCATTGACCCATAAAGAGCATACAAGGCCATCGAGCTGCTGACATCTAAAAGATAAGAAACATGCTTGACAACCTAAAAGGTGGCTCGGTATATCAATTGCATAGCTTTCATGAGTGTAAGTTCATCAACAGATGGAATCAACTAAAAGAGCGTTCAGACTGATAATAGAATAGAACCAATAGATGATATCTTATCCCAAAAATACTATTTACTGCATAATTGTCATATTATTTCATAAAGCACACTAATGGATCATAAACTCATAGAAAATGGAGGAAAGGAAGTCATAAATATGCCGATGAATCATTAACCAACAGAATGGAGGAAAGGACCATATGAGCTCTAGGACAGAATGCGGCAACGTAACTGAATATCTTCGTTACTGTCTAAAGAAGAACACGAGCAAGACAAAGCCAAGATGATTTCTGATTAAAGAGTGCTCTTGGAATGGCTGAAGGTCTTCTTTTGTTCTCATTTTCAGTATCGTTTATTCAAGCACATACAATATAAGAGAAGAGAGAGGAGAAGGGCCTAGGGAACAAGATGTAGAATTGAAGTTCTGGGAAACACGGAGTAAATTGGCATTAACTAATATAAACTGATTAACCTATAACCATGCACCATTCTGAAACTTACCCTTGCTGCTCCTTTTTTGTGAGCATGGTAAGTGGGGCCGTCTTTATACTCTCCATACCAATAATATATTTTTGTCCTTGAATCATAAAGAATGCCTCCCCCATGAGCTTGTATAGGGTTTCCCTCAGTATCCAACCACATTCTTCCTGGCCAGTAGTAATAGGTATCATTCCCATAATTCTTCCTAGGATCCACAACAGTTCTTTGACCAGGGAAAAACACATGCCGTATCTGGGAAGACTCGTCTAGGAATTCATCAATCAAGGTCGTTGGCCTTTTAGGCTTCCGTTTGGCAGCACGCGGGGATCGCTTCCTGGGTGGTGGAAGCTGTATATTCTCCTTTTCGACCTCTTCAAGCTCCCGAAACTGTGTCTGCTGGCTTATACTTAAGTGAGTCCCGCCGCTTTGCACATTTCTTTGATAAGTAAAGGAGCACAGCTGAAGTAAAAGAAGGCACCCTACTAGGCTCCATATGACAATTGGAAACAATCTGCCCCCTGCATTGCAACGTAAAAAGGTTGATTTCCTGGATTTGGTCTTGACCCTCACGATATACCCCTTTTATCAACAAAATTCTGCAGTTAAGGAAATGAGAGCTACGGAAATCCAAGCTAAAGTCACAACCACAAAAGATATATGTGGCGCATAATTAAGACAACAGGCATATGCTCATGAATGTAAGTGATGATAGGCTATAATTATGTATTTTAGTCGCTTATTACACTCTAGTTTACTGCACTTTAATTGTGTTTGAGCCTTAATCGCTAGTGTTTTGCACTAACTGTGTGTTTTATGCCTTGTAGGAGTGATTTCGAGCTATATAGATGTTATGGAATGAATTTAAGTGATTTGGATCTTTGAAGTCTGAGTATAAGCTCAAGGAATTAAGCCGGGATCATGTTCGGGGGTCAAATTTGATAGTTGAGAACAAACGAAGACTCGAGGAGACATATTGTGCACTATCTAGTAAAATGGACATAATATTTTGCTCTGAACTCCATTTGGGCTATATAATATATGGTTGGAAAGCTAACGCAGAGGGCTATACCTTTCATGTTTTACGATTTTCCCAATAAACGTAACAGGGTCAACGCGACCGAAACTGCGACTGCGGACCTGACGCGGACTGGGGCAGAATAAAACCCCACTAGCGCGAGATTAGCGCGGCCGCGCTAGTGGCGGCCTGGAAACTTGTCCTTTATCGCGTAGGAGAAGGTATAATTGTTTGGGCCCGACCCTACTTGGTATATATACATGGGAGAACGTTATTTTCAGGGATTGGACATATTTTGGACACAAATTCGACCTAAGGAGGCANGAGCAAGGCGGGGGAATTCTTCTACGAGTTTTTCCTTCTTCTTCCTATTTTACATTGTTCATGAATTCTTTTGTAGTTTTTATCATTGTTATGAGTAGCTAAATCTTTTAACCTAAGGTTTTGGTGGAACCCGTTGGGGATGAACTCGTTGTTATATTAATATAGTTTTGATTTGGTTGTTAATCTCTATTTGTTCAACTACGTTCTTGTTGTAGTTGATTGAAAGGCCATCAATTAGCTGTTCCTATTTAGTGTGTATCTGCTCGGGAGAGAGTTGAACAACACTACTCCCAAAGTATAAGGGGGATCCATAATCGAGGGTTTAGAGGTCGGATTAGGGATAACGATACCCCGAGTGCAATCTAAAGTGAACTGTAATAAAATCTAGTTAGCGTAACTTGGGAAAGTGCATTTAGTAAATTATCATAATTACTTGGGAAAGATTTATGCTAACTGCAGGGTTCATGATTGATAGAGATAACTAAGTCGAAACTATAGAAAATATACAATAAGGGAAATCAACAATGTGGGGAAACCATAACCTTAGACCTTTAATCCAATTATTTACAACTTCTTGTTAGTTAATCTTAGTTTTATTAATTCTGTTCAGCTGTAGTAGTAAAAACAACACCAAGTAATATTTACAAAGTTTGAGAAAGTTGACTAGTAAGAATTTAGTACTCTAAAGACTTCCCTTATACGTTAATTCTCTGTGGGATTCGACTCTGGGCATAATACCCCGGATTATATTTGCAACGCCCGCTTAGTCTTTTAATAGATACAGTTGAGCGTGATCAGTAAGGACACATCTCAATACAATATATCTCTCTCGGTAAACATTACTAGTTTATCATATATGAAAGTGCAAAACTTAAGTGTCTCGAGTGTCCTGGAGTCCATAAGAAGATAATTGATGAGATATTTAAAACACTATATACAGGTGTAATCAATGAGTTCTTGACCTAAATGGTCCCTTAAATTCAAGAGTTGATCTATCTGACACTGAACATAAACAGCCTCCAAGTTTATCTTTTTTTATCCAGTTTTGTCTTGACATGTTTGGAGCAAATGATAAACCAGATGAGAAAATTACCAAAATCAACGCTATCTTAACGGATTGGAATAAATTCATGTCAAGCATTACACTAATCAATTTTTTCAGATAAATATGACACTAACCAAGAATATCATCTAAATTATGCAATTTAAATGCCTGTATAGGAATAACTAATGAGAACTATCTTTAATCTAAAAACAAAATTTTCAGCAGAGACCATAGAAAAGCAACATTGTCCATTGGGCCAACCTCAGAAAAACATGAGCCAAAAAAAAACTTACCAGCACACAGCCTAGTCATGGATTGAACAAAATCTCTCGACATATGTTTCTTTGGTAAATGCTCGTGTCAGCTCAAACAGCAATCTTTACTCTGCTGAGCAAAAGTTAAACTAATCATCAAGTTGTGTGTATTTGAATTTTCAGAAAATCAGTCCTCAAGAATCCCTTTTGGGTATATGAATTTCACAAAAACATCTAGTGATATAAGTTGTTAAGAACCCATTTTGGGGTATTTCATTTCTGTATAGAGTTCTCACAAAATCAGCTCTAATTCCGGTGAATTCTTGTCTTCTTGTACCAATAAACAAAGAGAATAAAGGGAGGTGGTGTTGTTGGATATTTGAGGATAATAATGATGATGACAAGGGAAACTTCAGACCAAAGTTCCTCTGTCGGCCCCCTACTTTCCTATCTCTCTCTTCACCACTTTCTCTAAACTTTTTGTTCCCAAATTACTAACATAAGAATGTGTGTTTACACCAATTCAAACTAATTTACGATTGTTAAATGCTAAATTAAGGTAAGAATATTGGGGAAGTTACATGTTTGATCCGTTGGGCCAAAAATAATTAGATCCGTTAAAAAAATATGTATATTATATATTAATATACAAAATTTATACATTTTATAAATTATTGTTTTTGGGAACGATTATAATATATAGTCTTCCCTAAGAATAGGAATATTTTGTTGTGAATAAAGTAAAATATATGTGAAAACATGTTTTAATAAATACTCATGCTGGTAAAGATATGTTTTAAATCTTAAACTCCTGTCTTTCTCCCTTAATGGGAAAATCTCACTTAATACCCATTAAACTCAAACTAATTACTCTTTAATACCCAGGCCCAAATTAATTACTTTTCCTACCCATTTGGCCCAAATTATTTACCCGGCCCATTTTGCAAGCTTATTTCCGTTCCATCGCTTTTAACGTTTCCATCGCTTTTAACGTTTCCATCGCTTTTAACGTTTCCCCTGTTTCATATCTATTTCATGCAATTCTGGGCGAACTTTCCTCCATACTCAAACTAAACGAAATTTCCAATTTTCAAATTAAACTTCAACCGTTCTATCTCTTCGTCTAACAGTAAATTTTGGGCGAAATTTTCGCTTGTGACAGTAAGGGTTTTCAAAATCATATGATAGTGAAAGTGGGCTTTCAAAATCATTGAATATTCATGTTTTTCTTTGTATTTTTGTGAATCAATGAGTCCGTGTTGTTGTTTTCACTATGGGGAAGAAGCATTGTGCCCGTAGATGGTGGCAACGTGAACAACACCATTCTTCAACCCAAGTAGCTGC
>MDKH01235714.1:0-40919 GCA_005239495.1 Nicotiana undulata | reverse complement strand
TATATATATATTTACGTTCCTGTTGGTTTCGTTTTTATAATATTGAGGAAGTTGTGAGAAATGCAGTCTGACTGTTTCGTAATTTTTGAGGTTCACGTGGTTATTGGGTTTCTTTGAGTTATTTCCAATTTGTGTTGCAAGTGTGTTAAAAATGTTGGATGTTCTCTTGAGTTTATTATAGTATATAAAGACTGAGCTGAATTGACATCGTTACTGTGTTTACTTATATTCTGGTTGGTTTTATTGTGAAATGATACTGGTTAAAGCTTACGAGCCATATGATATTCTGTTTGAAATTGTGGAAATAACAGTATTGTCAAAGGCTTGGCCTGAATTGTGAAATTCTTTATGAATAAATTGAGATGATATGTCTGGTGGGAGCGGGTTGCACGCCGCAACAAGGAGTGATAAGGAAGGACAGGTGTGATCGGGTTGCACTCTGCAACAGGAGCAATAAGGGTGATATATATAGGGAGGAGCAATAAGGAAGGACAGGTGGGAGCGGGTTGCACGCCGCAACAAGGAGCGATAAGGGAGGACATTTATATTTTACTGATTTTGAAAGAATATAAAGGTTTGAAAAGCTAAATGTTTATTTTATTGTTTTGTTTTTTTTAGAAAAATAAAGATTTGAAACTTCCTAATTTATATTACTATTTTCATATTTTTGCACTATTTTTATTCAAAGATAAAGTTTGAAAACTTGGAAATTTTTGAGGATTGCTGAGGCCTGAAAGAGGCGGTCGTGTTATTTTATTACTGTTGCAGTATTTGAATTGATGTGTTTAGATTTCCTTCTTGTTTTATAATTATTGTCTCAAATATATTTTCTTGTTCGTGTAGAATTGTTTTATTGAGTTATCGTATATATATACATTAATATCAGAGGTTTATTGTTAAAGCCCCGCCTTAGCCTCGTCACTATTTTTCCGAGGTTAGGCTCGGCACTTACTGAGTACATGGGGTCGGTTGTACTGATACTACATTCTGCACTCTTTTGTGCAGATCCAGGTACTAACCATCAGTAGAGATATTTAGTGCGACTATTCATTCGTTCGGAGACACGGGGTACATCTGCCGGCGTTCACAGATTCCGAGAGTCTTCTCCTATTGTTATTTACACTGTTTTATTATATTCAGAACAATTACACTATTTCTTTCAGCCCTTATTTGTAGCATTCTTTAGTAGTTCGTGGATTGTGACACCGTACCTTGGGGTAGTCTTAGAGTTGTTATTATAATTAGTTCGTGGTTCGTTTCATTTAATTGGTCATTGTTATTATTTTATTTTATGGCTGTTGGGAATTAATTTAATTAAGATCATTTAAATTAGATTATTTATGCTGAAGTTAAGGAAAATTAGTTAATCGACTTCTAACATTGGCTTGCCTAGCAAGTGTGGTGTTAAGCGCCATCACGATCCCTAAGGTTGGGAATTTAGGTCATGACAGATAAAAAGGGACCAACAACTAAATATCATCAGGCCAGTCACAAAAGAAGAAGTAAATGAGGTTGTGAAAGGTATTGGTGATCAGAAAGCCCTAGGATGTGATGACTTCAATGCCTTCTTATACAAGAGGACATGGCCGGTCATAGGGGAGGAGGTAACAACTGCTGCGATTGAATTATTCAATTCAGGAAGTATGTACAGACCTATAAATTGCACAACAATCACATTGATCTTTAAAGACAAACACCCCTCTACCATAAAGGAGTACATATCAATTTCATGTTGCACTATGCTCTATAAGATCATTTCTAAAGTGCTAACAACCAGAATGCAAGGGATAATGGGCACTTGATTGATAATTCCCAACCTGCATTTGTTCTTGGAAGGTTAATTGGGGATAACATCATCATGTAACATGAACTAGTTAAGGGTTACGGGAGAAAGAACATTTCACCTAGATGCATGCTAAAAGTTGACATGCAAAGGCATATTATTCCTTAGAATGACCATACCTTTAGAAAATTTTGAGGCTGATTGGATTTCTAGAAACATTTGTTGCTTGAATAATGAAGTACTGTTACATATTATGTTATTATCAATGGCAAGCCTTCAAAGCCATTTGCATCCAGGAAGGGATTGAGGCAGGGTAACCCTCTCTCTCCTTACCTATTTGTACTAGGAATGGAGTACCTAATTTGACTAATGAAGACCTTGAAGACAAGCAAATCCTTCAAATATCACCCCAGATGTGCTAAGTCCAGCTCGGTCTAACTTGGGTTTGTTGATGACCTCTAGTCTGCAGAGGAGATGTTCAGTCAGTATAAGTTTTACATGATAAGTTCCAAATGTTCTCTAAAACATCCCGACTAATAGCCAACCCCAACAAGGGATCAATCTACTTTGGAGGGGTCTGTCAGAATACTCAGGGGCTGATTATAAAGGCTTTAAACTTTGGAAGAGGAGATCTACCCTTTAGGTACTTAGGTGTGCCCCTAAGCACCAAGAGACTGCCGATTCTGCACTACGAACCCCTTATTGAAAAGATGTTGGGAATAATAACCTCGTGGACAACTAAATTCCTTTTATATGCTAGCAGAACACAACTGATCAAGATTGTGTTATATGCCATTCAAACTTTCTGGGCTCAAATGTTCATTCTTCCAAAAAAGCTTGTCTAGTTTATAGAGACAATATTGAGAAGGTTCCTATGGACAGGCACTACTGAATTCACAAGGAAATCCTTGATTGCATGGGATAAAATATGTTCTCCTAAAGCAGCTGGTGGCCTCAATTTGTTGTATGTTAACTGCTGGAACCAAGCAGCTATAGGGAAATTACGGTGGCATGTATAGAAGAGAAAGGAAAAGCTTTGGGTCATTTGGGTCCACACATACTATATAACAGTGAGATCAGATTGACCCTAAGAATATATCATGGGTGGTACAACAGATTTTCAAGGTGAGACACTACGTAGAGGAGGCAGGCTACACCCACAATGATATCCAACAATTGGACAAATACTCAGTTAGAGAGGTGTAGCACAGAATACTAGGGGAATTCCCAAAAGTGTAATGGAGGAAGCTTATATGCAACAATCACGGAGCTCCAAAATGGTTGTTTATTTTGAGACTGGCTATATATAGAAGATTGGATACAAAAGACATAATTGATCAGTGGGGTATTACCACTGATCTTCTATGCCCATTTTGTAATAAAGAACAAAAAACCACTCAACACTTCTTCTCTGGGTGTGAGGTAACTGGTGGCATTTGGAAGAAGATATTGATGTGGCAGAATATTAACAGAGCTAGCATGTCATGGAACGATGAAGTATTTTGGGCTATCAATACGTGCAAAGTAATAAGTGCAAGAGCTAACGTTTATCGTATTACATTAGCAGCAACAATGTACTATATGTGGCAAGAAAGGAACAATAGAATATTCCAAAGGCTAATGAGGCCAACAGAGATGATAATTCGACTGATAGTGCAGGTGGTCTGCTTTAGAACAAGTTTGTCAACTAAATTGGGAGCTTACACAAGGATGTTGAATTACTATCCTATATAGATTGTGTTTACCAGAATTCTAATTGTTGTAGAATGAAGGAATTAGATGAAGTTGAAGCAGGTAGTTATTGATCTTGCATGCTCAAACTACTGTTGTTTACTTATGTGGTTCTTTGGAGCTGTAAATATTCATAATTTTGATCTATAAAATCCGATAATTTGATATAAAAAAAGTTATGAGTTGGACTTATTCAATTTGTCTTCAAAGAATAGTCAATTTGAATCTCAATAAGTAAAACGTGTGATATAAATTAAAACATAAGGAGTATATAGTTTTATGAGTTATTAGTACAATTTTCATCAAGTAAACTAAAATTGGTAATCATCGAAAGGTAGGTCTAGGACAAGTCTAAAGATATACCTCTTGACTTGATAGGCGATGACTCTAATATTCTAATTAGTATTTAATTGTAAAGTCTTTGTTTTCTAAACTGGCATAACTTAGTGCGAATCAAGAAACTTAGAGCATATTCGAGTAACATTACCATAAGGAAAATAAAAATAAAACTATTCCAAAAGAAAGAATTGTGTACTGGTAAAATCGGGGGAAAAGTTTTCCCGACTCCCGGTAAGAGAACAAAGGGGAAGTACGGATCAACGTGATTATAATCGAGGTCAGAAATCTCTCATATCGAAAACTGGGAAGAATGAACGATGCATCTGAGATGGCACACTGTAAAGCGACGTACCTCGGACCAAGTATATCTTCTAGACCTTGGGAGACATGGTGAATGATTATGCATGACGGATAGAGGTCCGTAATATCCGCCCTCAACCGGATATTACGGTAGGAATCCCGTTCAGTATCAATTTTAGAACAACAATTATTGGGAAAAAAAGATTTTACCTTTTTTAGACTTGTACTAGGACTGAAGTTCTCCTACTATACAAAGGAATTTTTTTTCTTTAGTTTGACACATTATAACACGCAATTCAAAGAAATAAAAGTTTAATTTTGTCTTCTACTTACCATTGAAGGCATTATTCACTTGTTCTTTCTTCACTCGCGATCGAGTTTGTACCGAGGGCCCAATCTAAGACCAGACTTGGTCATTACATTGCGATTGGTTTGATCGTTTATTTTGTCTTTAATTCATATATATATGTTATTATTAATTATTTGTATTTAAGTAAACCACGTATCCTTTAGACCACGTATAAATTTAATTATTACTCATTTTTGGGGTAAACAATTTGGCGCCCGTTGTTGGGCTAAGGATAATAGTGGCGATTCAATATGAATTTCCATAGCACAACCATATTTTACACTTGTTCTTTGAAATCCTAAATTCCAGGTCAGCCTAAGAATGTCAAACTCCCAGTCCACTCACTTTAACGTTGACACAGAGTTAGGCCATCATGGCGAAAATAACTAAATGGTGCTCAGTAATAATGTGCTTCCTGCCGATCCAAATGGTGTCCAAGCCGCCGATCTGATCGATGCTAACTCGCAGGGGGCCATCAACATCAATTTTCCAATTGATCCCAAAAGCAGTGTTCGCGGGGGACCCT
Source organism: Nicotiana undulata (assembly GCA_005239495.1). Classification (NCBI taxonomy): domain Eukaryota; kingdom Viridiplantae; phylum Streptophyta; class Magnoliopsida; order Solanales; family Solanaceae; genus Nicotiana; species Nicotiana undulata. The sequence goes on along the minus strand of MDKH01235714.1, from coordinate 35,891 downwards.
GACCTACGACTCGAGAAGCACCCTAGGATGAAAGTGGTGGGGTGAGACTACGATTGATATTCAAAATGTTGGAGGGTCAACAAGCGGCAATAGCACAATTGCAAGAACCAAAGCCACGTCCCTAACAGGGTCGATCTTGAACAATCCCAGGAAAATACTCGGAGAAACGAACAAGTTTTCGTGAGACCGAGTGAAGATGCCGAAGTATTAATAAAACGGGTGGATTTAGGAGATAAAAATATTGAGGCCAACGACAAAAAAGTGGAAACATACAACTCTAAGGTCGATCATATTACGGGGACACCTCCGATATTAAAGGGACTGGATTCGAAAAAATTTATCCAGAAGCCTCTCCCCCCGAGCACGACACCGAAGCCAATCCCGAAGAGGTTTCGAATGCCTGGCATTCCCAAGTATAATGGGACCACGAATCCAAATGAACACGTAACCTCCTATACATGAGCAATCAAAGGGAAAGACCTGGAAGATGAAGAAATCAAATCAGTGTTGCTGAAGAAATTTGGGGAGACCCTATCCAAGGGGGAAATGATATGGTATCACAACTTGCCTTCCAATTCCATTGACTCATTTACTATGCTTGCAGATGCCTTCATAAAGGCCCACGCCGGGGCCATCAAGACCGAGACCAAAAAGTCAGACCTTTTCAAGGTTAAACAAAGAGATAACGAGATGCTCAGGGAGTTCGTATCAAGATTCTATATAGAACGAATGGATCTTCCACCGGTTGCAGATGATTGGGTCGTTCAGGAATTCACTCAGGGGCTCAAACCCCTAAGTTCCATGGCTTCTCAATTGGTAAAACAAAATTTGGTGGAATATCCAGTGGTAACATGGGCCGACGTCCACAACAGGTACCAATCGAAGATCAGGGCCGAAGGCGATCAACTCGGGGCCCCTTACAGATCTGTTTACCCCATCAGGACCGATGATAGATCTAAAAGAGTTGTTGATCTGGAGCCAAGTTCGATTTGAGATCGATATCATCAATACAATGAGGATCAGAATGGAAATGGCTTAAGGCGTTACGTAACTAGGAACGAGAAGAGAAGTGATCCAGGGCCTGATGAGCAAGAGAAGTTTCGACATGTCGCTCGGAAGTAGGGAAGCACCAAGATTATCGAAATACAATTTCAATATGGATGGTGCAAGAATCGTGTCGGCCATGGGGAACATCAAAGTGACCAAGTGGCCCTAACCATCACAGTCTGACCCTACCTAAAGAGATCCTAATTTGATGTGTAAGTACGACACTCACGGTCATAGGACTAAAGATTGCCTACAGTTAATAGAAGAAGTTGCTCGATTGGTCAACAACAGGCACCTCCGAGAATTCCCAAGAGAGAGAGAGAGAAAAGACACTTCAGAAATAGGGACCCAAAAAATAGGTCGAACAAGAGGAGCCTCAGATGTGATCAACATGATCATCGGGGGAGTTGATCTCCCCCAAGGGCCAATAATAAAATGCACTAAAGTGTATATTACGAGGGGAGAATGCACCCGAGATTATGTTCCGAAGGGAGCTATATTGTTCAGCGACGTATGCCGAGGGAATCGTATAGCCTCACAATGATGCACTGGTAATATATGTACTTATCAACAAATCTTAAGTTAAACGTGTGTTTTTTTTATTCAGGTAGCTCGACCAACATCATCAAATCAATATTCGTAGAGCAACTGGGGTTACAAGATCATATTGTAACAGCGTTTTAGGTATTGAATGGGTTCAATATGGCATGTGAGATAACGAAAGGAGAGATAACTTTGCTGGTAAACATTGTCGGGATAACCCAAGAAACGAAGTTCTACGTGATCGAAGGGGAGCCTTGGCATAATCGGTAAAGATGTTGTCATGCGACCAAGAGATTAGCAGGTACAATATCTAGTACAAACTCTGGATTTCCATAAAGTCTCAGATTCTGGTGGACTTTGTGGCCGATTTTATGCCGATCTTGATACCCGAAGTCGAAAAGGAATTGATATTCACTGCGGGGGCTAATTCGGGAACCCTATTCACGGATGGTTCCTCCAACGCCAGGGGGTCCGGGCTCGGTATCGTGTTAAAACTGCGGCGAGTAGCGTAATTAAATAGTCTATTATCAATGAAGCCGAATACGAAGCTATGATTGCAGGTCTAGAACTGGATAAGAGCCTCGGGGCCGAAGTGATTGAAGCCAAATGTGAATCCCTCCCCGTCGTAAAGCAAATCAACAGAACATTCGAAGTAAAAGAGGAACGGATGTGAAGGTACTTGGAAAAATTGCAGGTAACCCTACACCAATTCAAAGAATAGAATATGCAACACATACCTCGAGATCGAAATAGTGATGCCAACTTGGGATTGTCTATCGACTCCGATGAATTCAACTCAGGGGAAGTGGTGCAACTGATGAACTCGGTGGTAGAAGAAGGTAACACTAAAGTAAACTTGACATGTTTAATTGGTATTGGAGAAACAAATACATAAATTACCTGAAGACAGGAAAATTGCCATCGGATCCCAAGGAATCAAAGGCCCTGCGCACCAAAGCTGCCAAGTTTAGTTTAGACGAAGGGATTGTGTATCTTCGGGCAGGGATTCTGTGTGGGATGGTATCTCCGCTATGTCGATTACACCGGCTACTTCCTTTGGGGCAGGAGCGGCTTCTCGGGAGGTCGTGGCCTCTGATTCTCCTTCTAGTTCCTGAGCTAGAGGGGGATCGACCTCTTGGCCACCTTTTCCATTTTTTGTCTGCTATCCCTCGTCGATGATTGACCCGTGAGTGATAAAATCAAGATCGTCGTTCTCAGGGTAATCCCTGAACTGGAAGAGGTAATCGAAGTGCGGTACCCTAGCGTTGGTGTTCTTTTTGTTGCTTTTTCAAAATTGTACACCAACACTCTTCTTCTTCACCTCGGTGTTCGAGGAGCCAGAGGATTTCCTCTTCTTTTTTCTCCTCCTTTGCAAAAGATTCGGGCTGTCCCAAAGCGGAGGGTTCAACAAGCGAGGACGGGGTTGTCACGCCCCAAAACCGAGGGACACGACCGGCGCTCAACCAGAGGACCCCAGTCAAGCGGACATGGATTTGCCTTTCCTATCCCACGCATTACCCCCGTGATTTCAATATATGATATACATGTGAAATAGCAAGTTAGTCTTAAACATAAAATTACAACTTGAATTCATCTCTTCTTCTTAGCGTTAACAACATATGATACCAAATGCTTAGCCAAAATACATACAACATACATACTTCTACACGTGGACCACGATTGTCACTATCCAAAATACATATGTACAATACCCACATTGTGTCTACGGAGCCTCTATGAGTAGTAGGAGTTTATACAATGCTTGCCGGCAACAAGGCTCCGGCTATACCTTACAATACAAAACAGACCCAAAAGAAGGTGGCATGAACCACACATGGCCCCGAGAGGAAAGCTCACCAACACGGCTGACGAAATGGAGAGGAGACACTACTGTCGGTGGGTTGAGTTACCTGCTATGGAACCACCTACAATCATCATAGAATGTAGCGCCCCTGGCAAAAGGACGTTAGTACCATTGAATAGCACTAGTATGTATGAACAAACTTTACTCTAAGTAAGATCAACAATGCACAGATAAGAAACATTCATGGATATCAAACAGTCACAACACAGAGATACCGAAATAATCACAATTAAAGTTCCACAGGTTCTTATTTCAACACCATCACACTCCGCCCTTATTCCTTCTAAATATTCCACCCTTATTTCTACCTGTTGCGGCGCGCAACCTGATCCCACCTGATAATCATATTTATTTATTATGTTGTGGCGTGCAACCCGATCCCACCGGACAATCACAACTCAACCTTATTACGTCCTGTTGAGGCGTGCAACCCGATCCCTCCGGACAATCATATTCCACCCTTATCCCTCCTGTTGCGGCGCGCAACCCGATCCCACCGGACAATCACATTCCATGTCAACATTTTCAATTCACAATTCAATCACAGAGAATTTCATTATAAGAACACAATTTCAATACAACCCACCATCCATATGAGTTCAAGTCACAACAAATCTTGCCCAACTACGAGTCATATAAGACATTATCACAATCAGCGTAATACGATTAAATCAACCACAATTCATGTTCATCATTTCATTTCACAACTCTTAGCACTTAGTCATATTCACATGCTTGGATTTGTTACCAACCTTTCATACCAACATACTAGAATATTTAACCAATCTTACACATGGTAGAAACATTCACAAGTAAATCACTTTTTCACAATTCCGAATAGCGTAATACATGGAATTCAACTAGACAGTCAGAAAGTAAGACATCATGCCTTAACATATTCAGAACACCCAATTTACACATACTCAGACAATTATCACATAGCGGCTATTCCGGGACCAACAAGGTGACTTTACGAAGATTAAAGTTAGCTATACATACCTGGAGTCGAAATCCCTTTTTAACTTTTACTCACATATCACTGAACCGACTAGTACCGTCAATCTAGTTCACAATTAAACACATTCAACTCAGAATTGGAAATCATTCGTACAATTCGAACTCTCTTAAGCATTTTGCCGAACACTATGTGACCCCATTAGATTACCATCTCCTTCTTTGTGAAATTTACCCCAACCCACTTCCTTTTACTAGATAAACACCATTATTAAACATGCATGCAAGGTCTTAGTTAATATTTTCAAAAATCAATTCATGCTAATCCTCCCTTTGTTTAAAATCGGAAAATTAATGGAAAAAGGGTTGGGAACTCTTACCTGCTAGAAGGAGGAAGAAGAAGATTACTCAAAATATCAGGCCTGAGAGACTTTGAAAATCAAATTGATGGAAGAACCACTTTCTCTCTCAAGAACTCTCCTTTCCTTCTCTCTATTTTGTTCAGAAAACTCGTTAAAATGAAGGGATGGGGTGTTTTAATGAAATGGGGGTCGGGTTTTAAAATATAAAAAAAATTAGGAGCCCGACACAGGAATGCGATCGCATTTCTGAGATGCGGTCCGCAGACCGGTCGCAGAATGGCCCTCAAGATAGGCCAAAATTTAAAACACACTACAGAGGTATGCGACCACTATACGGTCCGCATTCACGTTATGTGATCGCATAACCTCCCTCACCAAAAACCAATGGCAAGAATGCGACAACTATGCGGTCCGCATAACCAGAATGCGATCGCATTCTGGACCGCATAGTTGTCCTCAATTTGGGCAGTGGACTGCGCAGGTATGCGACCATTATGCGGTCCGCATACCCGTTATGTGATCGCATAGTGCGTCGCATAACGCCCAACATCTGGAAAATTACATCTTTCAAATTCTGGGGTACTTTTTATTCAAAATAGGTCCGTTTTAAGGATTTCTACAGTTATAACTACTCGGGAACTTATTCGGGCATTATTTTAAACAAGAAATATTACGGTTCCTTACAGGGGCCTCGTCCTCATCCAATAACCGAAGCTCGGAGGTCTTGGGAAAACCTGTGAAAGGGAAAAATACTTAGCAAAAATAAAAGTTAAGTATGTAAGTGTAATCATTGGGGGAAAAGACCTACCATGGGGATGGGACTCCCACTTGCCCTTCGAGAGCTTGCGCCATTCGCGCTCAAAGTAAGACATTTATTTGCAAATCCCCGCAATCCACTCCTTGAAGCAGGGGACTGCATTGGAACTTGGGAGACCGCTGCACAACAGTAGACACATGCAATTAAGAAAAAGAGCAAAAGGAAATAATAAGCACACGATAGGGAGAAGACTTACGGGATGAGTTCCACTTTTTAGGGAACGATAGAAATTTGGGGGGAATGAGATCTTCGGTTTTCACCCAAACGATCCTCCCCTGCCAACCTTGATCTCGATCTTCATCAGTGCTCGAGAATGGAGCTTTAATTGCTTGAAAAACGATCTTGATTATCCCCCCCTAGAAGATTCAGGGACTGTAGAGACGAAGCACGTGGTCAAGGGTGAAACGAGGTGCTTCGGTGTTGTTTACGAAGTGGCGGAGGAGGATTACAATCATCCAATAGGACGGGTGAATCTGCCCAAGGCAGACCTCGTACCTTTTGCATAAGTCAAGGATTATAGGGTCCACCAGGGCGAGCGTGAAGAGGTAATTATAAACACTTAGATACCTCCTCCACATGAGTGGTGATGTCTTCGTTGGGTCCGGGAACGACCACCTCTTTTCCCTCCAAGTTGCAGTCCACCTGAACTGTGGGGAGTGTGTCCTCAGTAATGGAGTATATGTACCTCCATACTCCTTCGCCTCGGTCCTGTTGACTGTAGGCCTTCTTAACTTTGAAGTCGTTTTCAATAGAGCAGCCCTTGGGAGAAAAACTCTTCAAGGGAGACTCTAAGACCACCTTGCCACCTCGGCATCTGTGGCCGGGTTCGAAGTTGAAGGGGCAGTTTGCTGAGGCACGAATTTGAAGTTTTTGCTATTGGATTCTGGAAAATATGAAGGTTTGACGATGAATATGAAGATTTGAAGATAGGGATGAAAGTGTGAAGGCCTGGTTTGCAAATTTAAATAAGAAGTATGAAGATTTAAAGATGAAGATATGATGATCTAAGGAGCGATGTACGAAGATTTGAAGAGGTTAGAGTTAAGTAGAGAATTCGAGGGTAAATCAAAGGGCTATGGAATCAAAAAGTGAAAAAGTGAAAAAGGGGTCGGAGCTTTTATAGAAGAGGGATAATCAATGCACGACGTTTCGAATTCGAGGACAGTCAACCAGCAGCTGACACGTGTCTGAAGTCAGAACGCACAACTAATGGGACGTTTTGTTGACCCGTCAACTCAGTTGTAACGTACGAAGGAAGGAATCGGGTTTCATTTATCGCTTCCCGTCGCTTCGATAAATGTATTCTTCAAAAAACAAGGGGATTATCTGTGTACGGGTAAAATCGGGTGCAAAGTTTTCCCCGATTTGCCGATAAGAAAATGAAGGGGAAGCGTGGATCGATGTGATTATAATCGAGGTCAGGAACCCCTCAAACCGAGACCTGCGAAGAATGAACAATGTATCTGAGATCGGACACGGTACACCGACGTACCCCGGACCAAGTAGAGCTTCTAGACCCTGGGAGACGCGGTGAAAAGTTATGTATGATGGATAAGGGGCCGTAATATTCTCCCTCAACCGGATATTACAACGAAAATCCCGTTCAGTAACAATTATAGATCAACAATTACGGGGAAAAGAAATTTTTGTACGTTTTTTTAGACTTATACTAGGATTGAAATTATCCTACTATATAAAGGGAAAGTTTTCTTTAGTCGACACATTCTAACACGTAATTCAAAGCAATAAAAGTTTACTTTTGTCTTCTGTTCAAGGCATTATTCTCTTGTTCTTTCTTCACTCGCGATTGAGCTTGTACTGAGGCCCAATCGGGGATAATTCCCTCTGTTCAATCTAAGATCAGTCTTGGTCATTACATTGCGATTGATTTGATCGTTTATTTTGTCTTTAACTCATCTATCTATTATTCTTAATTATTCGTATTGAATTAAACCACGTATCCTTTAAACCCCGTATAAATTTAATTGTTACTCATTTTATAGGTAAACAAGAACAAAGATATATAAAGGTAAAATATCCAAATTTGTTATCGAATAAGAAACGATCTAGATTTTCTCTCCATTAACGGTTGAGGTCAAATCTACCCCTGCCGTTATAAAAATTAGGTAGATTTACCCGTATTGACTAATGTTAGAAGTTTAATCTCTACTGACAGAAAAAAAAATCTCTACTGACAGTGTTTCACACTCGGTGATGCCATATTGTCCAATACACGACCCTTTTTACAAGGAAAATTTGATCGAATTTGTTGTTGAACTATACCAAACGATCATTTTCCCATGAATTTTAGAAAGGATCAATATTTGATCATCATTTTTCTCAACTACTGTCTCTCATCCCTCTAAATTGATCACCACCGTAACAATTGATTCTTTCCACTGTAATAAATACCACCTAAATGTTACTCCAATTTCCCCCCTCCTCCGACACACATAGAAAAAACACAAGAAAAGTCCACATAAATAGTCTATTAAATATGAAGTCATTGTTTTCTAAACATGAAAATATAGTTTGAATAGAAACTTAGAGGATTGGATATAACAAGCCAATCCACTAGTGATATTGTCTATTTGGGTTTAGGCTGCCACGACTTTAAAACGTGTTATTAGAATCTAAGACTTGTATAGTTATATACCCAGTATTTCTCTCGTGTATTGTCGATGTGAGATTTGCCTAATGTGTCATATGCATACACCCTCTAGGGACTCAGTTCCTTGTTGAGGCTTGCCCCACCATGTGAGATTCGCCTAAAGTTAGTTGGCCACTAAAAAATTTCCCACAATCATTTAAAGTTGCACACTGAGTGACTCGTATACGATATGTAACAGCCTAGGCCAACACGCTGAGTGGCTCTCATAAGCACATTTTGGTGGAAACTAAATTATGAGGAACGGATAAATATGTTAATTTTATTTCTTCGTTCCTTCGCCAAAAAGGTCTCATTTTGTCACGCCCTGAACCTGGGCCTAGACGTAACACGACACTCGGTGCCTAACTACGTGTGACCGAGCAAACCAACTGGCTAGCTGAATCAACATGTGGTATCATAACATACTGAATGCGGAAGATAAACAAACACATGCTGACATAATGAAAGTATGGATTATATAAATCAAAGTGCAGAAATACTAATATAATTCTGAAACATATTTATAGCCAACATGGCTTAATATGAAAAGCCTGCGACTCTGTCTAACTGTTACTCTAGTCTATAAAGCGTCTAATGAAGTATTGAAAACACTTAATGTCTAAAAATTACTGAAGACTGTAAGGTAATGATAATTCCTCGAACGAACTGGGGATCACCAAATAGCTGGTACGAGAATCCTAGTGCTCTAAATCATTACCTGCATCGTGAGATGCAGGCCCCGAGCAAAAGGGAGTTGAATTGCACTAGTATGTAAACAACTGAAAGAACGAATTATAAATGCTGAAACTGAAATGATAACTGATAAATGAAATAATAACTAATAACTGATAACTGAACTGATAGCTGATAACTGATAACTGATAAATGAACTGAAAAAAAGAAGTAAGGATATGAATACTCCCTCTTCTCAATGATAAACAACATGTTTATCTAAATAAGCTAAGGCCTCGGGCCCAATATATATGTGCACAAGCTACGGCCTCAGGCCCAAGTATACGTATACATAACTACGGCCTCAGGCCCAAAATGAATAAAGCATAAACTACAACCTCAAGCCCAAACATGCATAAAGCATAAACTATGGCCTCCGGCCCAAGTATGCATAAATCACATAAACTGCGGCGTCAGGCCCAAATACAGGTGGTCAACATTCAGGAACTGAGAATCATATTGAAATACATGATGCTGAAATACTGAACCATACTGAGTTACATGATACTTGAATGCTAAATAGAGCTAGACTGAGATATGTATTCATGAACTGATTATGAAAATTGAAACTTCAACTGTTTATGACATGCTGAGTAATCTAGAATGAGACTCATGGGCATCAAATCCAAGTCTATATTGATTTCGTACTGATTTCACAACATTCAGAATGAAAGTCATGAACGAGTTACGAAGCTAGAGAATAGAAGTTCTGCAACTATTTAAGAAACTAGGCTTAATTATATTTCTAAGGCAATTAGTAACGTCGTAAAAGAAACGTAGTGTAGGGAGAATCATTAACATTCCTAAACATAGAGCGTTATCCTCACATAGCTTAACTTTCTGCTCTTGAGCGTAATACAACGTTTGCCAACCCTTTCAGCTTTAATCTATATCAATACAAGTCAAAGGGATTTCATATTAGCAATAATACTCATGTTTTGGTCCCTTAGGCATTTTATCAAACACTTGGTGTCATAAAGATTCATAGCCCTTATTATTGGTGTTTCTACACCCAATAACCCATCCTCTTACTCCTAGATAAATTCTAATATCTCAAATGGCTATAATCAATACCATTCTTTATCACCCATAAGGTAAACAACACTCTTAACCAATAATCAACAATCAACAACCCAAACCTATAGCCGTTCATCTTTTCTATCAAACCCATCAATACGTAACTCATGAACTAGAGTCTATAATCATTATCCAATGTTGGAATCAATTAGAGGGTGACGACATTACCTTTTTGAAGTTCAATCCTCTTGAATTCGAGTTCTAGGGTTCCTTCTCTCCACAATGATGCCCCAATCGAATATCTAATGATATGGAGGGTTTACCCATGTTAATAAGGTGTTGGGGAATTTAATTAAATATATAATCACCATTAGAACTTACCTTGGGTGGTGGAGGGACCTTAAGGAGTTAGGTTTTTGAGAGCTTTCATTTCTAGAGCAAGTTTTTATATTTTGGGGCTGTGGGCGACCAAAATAGGGCTAAAAAAATGACTTCCGAAGTCTTCCACCGCGCCCCAGTAGGCCTGACCGCGGTCCCGACCGCAGAAAACAGCTGGAGCACTGCCTCACGACCGTGGTCGCGGCCGAACGCGGTGGTTACGTAGTTTTCTGTATAATGGGCATAACGTTTTGCACAGAGCTCCGTTTGGGCTCCATAATATATCATTGGAAAGCTATTTAAAATTACTACAACTTTCATGCTTTGATTGTTCCCAAATTACTTACTCATTTTTACTAAAACCTTCTGGAAAATGGACCTTCTGCAAACTTAGTCGAGTTTGTCGAATCTTATGCACCTCACTTTTCATCTTGATTTTGAAACAACTATTTTCACCCATACTCATCCCGATAGGACTTCGTATGTCTAAAATATAACCTTACTACTCATTTAACACATTCATATCTAAGCCAAATTTACGGGGTTTTACATTATCTTCCCTTTGGGATCATTCGTCCTCGAATGATTGTCCTGATTGTAACTTTTGCTAACTGCGGACCTTAAACGGGTCAGGGGGAAATATGAATTTTCATTAACACTTGCGTACTAAACTGAATGAATACATGATTACTGAACTGTTGATATACTGGACTTAATGACTGCTGCATTGACTGAATATTGGTCTGCCATGGATACATGAATACAGAACTAACATGGATATTTGAATATTGAACTGGCACAAATGTTTGAGAATTGAACTAACATCAATATCAGAGTACTAAGCTGACATGAATATCTAAGTATTGGACTGACATGAGTAGCTGAGTATTGAACTGACTTGAATATCTGAGTATTGAACTGACATGAGTATATGAGTACTAAACTGGCATGAGTATCTGAGTACTGAACTGACATGAGTATTTGAGTCTTGAATTGGCATGAGTATCTGAGTACTGAACTGACATGAGTATTTGAGTACTGGAAACTTGAATGTTATAACATGACACGTGAAATATTGGTTGTACCACCACTAATTCTGGTGAAAACTCCAACTCGTAAGTTAATTGACCGATCCTTCGCAAGATTCTATATGGCCCAATATAGTAGGGACTATGCTTTCCCTTCTTCCCAAATCTCATAATGCCTTTCATAGGCGAAACTTTCAGAAACACCCAATCACCAACTTGAAACTCTAGGTCTTTATGCCGCACGTCTGAATAGGACTTTTGCCAGCTCTGAGTCGTCTTCCAAACGCTCTTGAATCAACTTAACTTTCTCTATAATCTGATAGACCAAATTTGGTCCCAACAACTCTGCTTCATCAACTTTGAACCAACCAATTGGCGATCTACACCTCTGCCTATATCTCGCATCGTGCCATCTTGATACTAGAACGGTAGGTGTTATTATTAGCAAACTCAATAAGAGGTATGTGAACATCCCAATTACTTTTAACATCAAGGAAATATCCTCAACTGTTTGAATAATGCGCTCTGCCTGGCCATCTTTCTGAGGATGAAAAACTTGTGCCTAGTCATTTTTTAAAGAACTTCTAAAAGTTCATCTTAAACTGAGCACCATAGTCCGAAATGACGGACAACGGAGTCCCATGCAATCGGACGATTTCTTAAATGGAAAGAATACCTGGAATTATGGGCTTCTAACATGATTTCCCTTTTTAAGTCCATCTATGTCTGGAACACACAATTTGTCTTGGTACCTCAAAGTACCATCATCTCCTCCTTATTCAAAAGCCATCGTCTTATACTTGTGGATTCCTCTTTCAACTGCAACGCATAGGGATCATAAAATTGTTTCTCCTTCTCTTCGGCTACTAAGGGGGAACAAGTCCTGTTCTAGACAACAACTCCGTCATCTTCGGAGTCCGAAGTCGAACTCCTATCTTGGCTGGTGAATTTCTTTCACCAGAGTTCTCTTATCTACCTCAATCATGAGTTATACTTCCCACACTTGATTATTATCTTAAGCACTTCCTGAAAACACTTATAGTATTATTGTGAACTAAGTCTTTGACATGTACTCTAAATCTAAAGTCTCGTGCAATGGCACTACCCTCATAACTCATAAATAGTCATGATTTTATAGCTTTTCTGTGATCACTTTATCATCAATAACTAAGCTCGGTCACCATTTTACTCACTTTGTGTTTCTTACACATTCTAGACATAATCCCTGTGGTAATTATACAATTTTCGCTCATTACCAAACTGATTTTTTTTCTTCATATCCAATGCTAACTATTCGAGTTTCATCTGGACTTACTGATGGTTTTCACATCACCCCTTAGACTAAAGGTCTTATACTTGCGGATCCTTCCTCTTCTTTTTTTGGGATCTAAACAACTTTTCTTATCTTCAGTAATTCTTTGCACTCTACGTCAATGAAGACTCACCTTCCGACTTCCTTCTGAGAAATACTTCTTACTAGGAAAAACTAAATTATTCACTTAACGGAAAGCTAATGTATTCACAACTATCATACACAATCTTAATAATTTAACTCTCCTCACACTTCTCTCTCACCGCTAGTTGATTATTTTTCCCACTACCACTGTACTTCGAGTTTAACTTAAACTCTTTGGGTTCTAACACACATTCATATTTCAAATTTTCATCCACTCGCTAGAGTTAACCTGGCTAAGTAAATAAAATTGTACCTCTACTAGCTCTGCTGAAAGTGCTAATTCACTGTATCTACTCAAACATACTTACTATTCTTTTACTAACCACCCGCTAGCGTCATGTGTTCATGTTCTACTTTGAATAACTAAAGTGAAGCATAAGGCTATTTCTAACTTCCCTCACTATCCGATCATGTTCTACGGTCGCATACTTATCTTTTTTTTTTGAACTACGTACATGGATCACACTTAGAGAAAGTTCATTTGTCTCAAACGAAATTGGAATATATAACCCCAAATTTTCTATCCACTTCAAAATCATTTCCGACTATAAACATCTAGGGTAAATACTTAGTCACATTATCTAAGGGGGAACTGTCTTATCTTTTATCTCACAGTAATAGCGACTTGTTACAGTAGTTCACTAATGTGGTACTTTCTAATTCTGATTTGAATAAATCGAAAAAACTTAAAATATTTCCCTGAAATTCAATATCGGCTGCTCTTGGTTCTCATTTTGCACATCATGTCTTCTTAATCATATTCATGAGTTGTACGAGATCACATCTTTAGTAATAACAAACGTTTCTGACTCCTAGGTATTTTACCCTTAGGCTCTTTTCTGTCCAAAACTATAGTGACTAATGTTAGGGTCTGACATCTGAACCATCATCATCCCACATGTGGCTCCATTTCCAAGAATCAAAGGAAATTGTTCTATGAGGTAAAACACATATGATTACCATGCACATACTTATTCTTCAGAGTATATCGTCATCTGATAAATCACTTACTGCACCATCCGGTGATTCTTGGTCTTAATCTAAACCTAAAATATGCGAAGATTTTGCTATAACCACTATTACTTACATTTTCTTTTAACACCCATAGGCATCACTGTATACTCACTAGTCACTAAAATTTTGATACACTGAATATTGGAGATCTGGTAACTGAATAACTGATAACTGGCATACTGAATAACCATAAACTTGCTAACTGACATACTGTATAACTGGTAACTGAGGTAAATTGATGACCACGGAATAACTACTTTTGTACTTTCTAGTAAGGTTATGCTCTGATATGTACTACTATCCATTGCATTCCACTTCCTACATATTCTCAAGTCTCATTTGTTACTAACATGTACTCCATAATTATACCCCAATGGGAAATCATCCTCTCTAGAAGCTTGGGTTTTTTTTTCTTGCCCGCCTCTTGGGCATTATATACGTATGGAATTTGATAGGAACAAAAGGTTAACTATTGCTCAAAGCTTCATGGCATGATCTAGAGTAGAAAAAAGTGAGACAATCCTGAATGTCTTGGTAGTTAACCATTTATATGAGTGGCTGGCACACCCATATAAAGGAAACTCCACTAGACTCGACTTCATAGACTCCCTAGGACTCTTGAACCTTGTGCTCTGATACCAAGATTTGTCACGCCCCGAACCTGGGCATGGACGTAACACGAAACTCGGTTCCTGACTACGTGTGACCGAGCGAACCAACTGGCTGGCTGAATCAACATGTGGTATCATAACATACTGAATGCGGAAGATAAACTAACGCATGCTGACATAATGAAAGTCTGGATGATATAAATCAAAGTGCGAAAATACTAATACAATTCTGAAACATATTTATAGCTAACATGGCTTAATATGAAAAGCCTGCGACTCTGTCTAACTGTTACTCTAGTCTATAAAGCCTCTAATGAAGTACTGAAAACACTAACTTTCTAAAAATACTGAAGACTGTAAGGTAATGATAATTTCCCGAACGAACTGGGGATCACCAAATAGCTGGTACGAGAATGCTAGTGATCTAAATCATCAACCTGTAAATCATTACCTGCATCGTGAGATGCAGGCCTCGGGCAAAATATTTGAATTGCATTGGTATGTAAAACAACTGAAAGAACGAATTATAAATGCTGAAACTGAAACTAAGCTGATAACTGAAATGATAACTGATAAATAAAATGATAACTAATAACTGATAACTGAACTGATAGATGTTAACTAAACTGATAGCTGATAACTAAGCTGATAGATGATAACTGAACTGTTAACTGATAACTGATAAATGAATTGAACAAAGAAAGTAAAGATATGAATACTCCCTCTTCTGAATGACGAACAACATGTTTATCTGAATAAGCTACGACCTCGGTCCCAATATATATGTGCACAAGCTACGACCTCAGGCCCAAGTATACGTATACATAACTACGGCCTCATGCCCAAAAATGCATAAAGCATAAACTACGGCCTCAGGCCCAAACATGCATAAAGCATAAACTACGGCCTCAGGCCCAAGTATGCATACAGCATATAAACTGCGGCCTCAGGACCAAATACAGGTGTTCAACATTCAGGAACTGAGAATCATACTGAAATACATGATGCTGAAATACTGAACCATACTGAGTTACATGATACTTGAATGCTGAATAGAGCTAGACTGAGACATGTATTCATGAACTGATTATGAAAATTGAAACTTCAACTGTTTATGACATGCTGAGTAATCTAGAATGAGACTCATGGGCATCAAATCGAAGTCTGTATTGATTTCGTACTGATTTCACAACATTCAGAATGAAAGTCATGAATGAGTTACGAAGCTAGAGAATAGAAGTTCTGCAACTATTCAAGAAACTAGGCTTAACTATATTTCTGAGGCAATTAGTAATGTCGTAAAAGAAACGTAGTGTAGGGAGAATCATTAACATTCCCAAATATAGAGCGTTATCCTCACATACCTTAACTTTCTGCCCTTGAGAGTAATACAACGTTTGCCAACCCTTTCAACTTTAATCTATATCAATACAAGTCAAAGGGATTTCACATTAGTAATAATACTCATGTTTTGGTCCCTTAGGCATTTTATCAAACACTTGGTGGAATAAAGCTTCATAGCGCTTATTAATGGTGTTTGTACACCCAATAACACATCCTCTTACTCCTAGATAAATTCTAATATCTCAAATGGCTATAATCAATACCATTCTTTATCACTCATAAGGTAAACAACACTCTTAACCAATAATCAACAATCAACAACCCAAACCTATAGCCGTTCATCTTTTCTATCAAACCCATCAACACGTAACTCATGAACTAGAGTCTATAATCATTATCCAATGTTGGAATCAATTAAAGGGTGAAGACATTACCTTTTTGAATTTCAATCCCCTTGAATTCGAGTTCTAGGGTTCCTTCTCTCCACAATGATGCCCCAATCGAATATCTAATGATATGGAGGGTTTACCCATGTTAATAAGGTGTTGGGGAATTTAATTAAACTTAGAATCACCATTAGAACTTACCTTGGGTGGTGGAGGGACCCTTAAGGAGTTAGGTTTTTGAGAGCTTTCATTTCTAGAGCAAGTTTTTATGTTTTGGGGCTGTGGGGGTACGAAATAGGGCTAAAAAATGACTTCCCAAGTCGTCCACCGCGCCCCAGTAGGCCTGACCGCGGAAAACAGCTGGAGCACTGCTTCACGACCGTGGTCGCGGCCGAACGCGGTGGTTACGTAGTTTTCTGTAAAATTGGCATAACGTTTTGCACAGAGATCCGTTTGGGCTCCACAATATTTTGTTGGAAAGCTATTTCAAAGTCCTACAACTTTCATGCTTTGAGTTTTCCCAAATTCAATACGAATTTGTACTAAAACCTGCTGGAAGACGGACCTTCTGCAAACTTAGTCGATTTTGTCGAATCTAATGCACCTCACTTTCCATCTTGATTTTGAAACAATTATTTTCACCCATACACATCACGATAGGACTTCATATGTCTAAAATATAACCTTACTACTCATTTAACACATTCACATCTAAGCCAAATTTACGGGGTGTTACACATTTATGACTAGGACCATACGGATATAGCTTGAGGATTGCATTCGTCCAGTAACAAATTATAAGTAGTATTTTCTTTTAAAACATTCACGTGACTTGAGAGAATGATTAGGAAATTCAAGAAAAAAGTAATAATGTGGTTTCTGCTCACGGTGATACGATCATCTATTAATAAAGTCAAGTGGTCCTAGCTACTACTTGCAATGAAATCATTTCAGCACAGCAGAATTGGCAGGAAATTCATAAAGATTGTGAATAACACAAGTGATCATTTGCATTCTTGGTACGTAAATTTCGCCATCATATTTAGTTATAAACTGCCCACTATATATGTATCTATCATCAAGTCATCTCCATTCAATCCAAAAATCCTACTTGAGAAATACCATCCTCAAAATTGTCTTTCACAATTCTAATCACCAAGGCAAAATAGAAAGGAAAAACTACTAGTAGTAATAAACTAATTAATAATATATAATGGATGAATGAGGTTTGATATATCCATAATATAATATATGTCATAGTCATGCAAAATATTGTTTCCTTATTTGTTCTTTGTGGTCATGACACATAAAACCCTAAAGAGCGCGTATTTTCTAAAGTAGTAGATATGAATATCTTCTTCGAAAGTTTGTCAGCCTAACAGAATGCTTGTTGTCATTCTCGACTCGGGCAAATTTCTTTTCGAACTTATATACATACTTTTTTGTGTGTCAATGTTTACACCAAAAAATGATGACCTACTAAATCTCAAGTTACACCTAGGTTTCCTTTTGTGCTAGCTAGCAGCCAAAAACAATTTTTTCTTATAAAAATGGCAGCTCGGTGCACTAAGCTTTCACTATGTGGGGGTTCGGGGAAGGGCCGGACCACAAGGGTCTATTGTACGCAGCCTTACCCTGCACTTCTACAAGAGGCTGTTTTCACGGCTTGAACCCGTAACCTCTTGGTCACATGGCAGCAACTTTACCAGTTACGTCAAGGCTCCCCTTCTTCTTCCCAAGGAATAGTAAAGAACAAATCACCTATAGCTGGTAATTAATTAACTATGATTGTGATAATAGAGATCGAGCAAAGGCTGTAACATGTTTAGATTCAGAGAGCCAACAACTTTGAATATCATCTGCAATTTTCATGGCATCCATTGATGTTCCTAGCAATCCACGTTTTGTGAATCCCACTGCATAGAGCCCTCTCTCCCCTTTCCACCCATTAGGAAATGGCCTTTTTGGAAGCCCATCTTTCTCTGAGAACATCTCTCGTTCCTGCAAAAGGACAATACAGGTAAATCTGTTAACTACAAGCGATTTAGCAACAGATTATTAAAAAAAGTCTATTAGCTACGAGTGATTTAGCGACAGACTAACGATGAAGTACTTCATAACGTAAAGGGCAACAAAAGTGAGTACCTTTAGCCAAGAGGGTACATTGCTTTTGTAACCAGTGGCTAAGATTATTGCATCAAATTTTTCTGATTTCCCATTCACAAATTCCACCGTCTGATGCTTTAATCTCCTAATTCCAGGACATACCTGTACAATACTAAAAAAAGTTATTACTCCATCTTTTTTTCCATTTTAGAGTTATATATATCACCCATGTTGGTGCAAAAAAATAGTGTCAGCATAACAACAACAACAACAACAATTAATTTACTGAAACTCACAAGTAGGGTCTGGGAAGGTTAGTGTGTACGCAAATCTCATCACTATCTTGTGAAGACAGAGAGACCATTTTCGATAGAAAAATAGAGTCAGAAATGCAGTATATATGCATTTTCTTGGAAATTGAAAAGGTAAATTGTTGAATAGTGAATGTTGGGAAAGAAGTAGAGAAGTTTTGTAATAATATTTATGGAATATTTGCAATGATTGTAGATGAAGAAAGAACATCATGTTATGGATCCCGAGAAAAGTAACATACTACACTAAGCTCCCATTATATGCGGGGTCCGGGGAAGGACAAACACTAAAAACACGAAATGAAAGACAAATGACAAGAAAGGTGCAAATTGCATAGACAAGTATGTTACCTTAATATCTCCACTTTTAATCTTAGCAAGTGTGCCAACGTCGAGCACCGGTGTCTTTCCGGACAAGTTTTTGAGCTCCAGAGGTCCCGTCTGCGGCCGGTCAAGGCCGAGCCGCGACGTATCTCCGAGCATTAGCCTGGAAACCATTAGCAAAAATCCATCGACAAGCCTCATGGGAAACCACTTTAGTAACCACATGGACATCCCAAAAGTTGATTTCCCCAGCATCTCTTGTGGTAGGACGTGCACCTAAAAAATGACAAGAAAAAATGCATTTTATTACCATTAACTTAATTAAATAAGAAAAAGGTTTTCTTTATAGTGAAAAGAACACTTGACTTAAAGTTATATTTTATAATGAAAGTAACTAAAATCCCACCAATCTTGCGCATGCTTGGGAGTTCCAAGAAAGTGAAAAATACTCCTAGGTGGATTGAGCTATTCTTTTTTGTTTAATTCCTCAACTTGATTACTAGTCGTTATTTCCTCGGTCCACTTTAAGTGATTTTTGATTGTTTCATACTAATAAGAAATTTATCCTTTAGTATTAATTAACAATAAAACTGATCATATTAACCATAATTTATTCACTAGAAATATTAAAAATACTCCCAGACTTTTTACTCCAAGGGCAACTTGGAAAAAAGAAGTTAACTCTTTCTTAATATTTGAAAAACTCAAATATTATGAACCACATAAAAGACTAAAATATCACTTAAAATGGACCGGAACTTGAACTCACTTCTAACTGTTGGACATTTTTAAAAATAACTTTTTTTTTTAATCATTTAAAGTACAGTAAATGTTTAGAAATCCTAAACTAGGGTTTTTCATAGTTCTCCACAGAAATGGGAATCTTATACGTACCCAAGATTTTATAACTGCATTGAAATATTTGCAAGAAATGAGAAAAGTCCTATAGTTAATTAGGTTTTGCTTTTCCTCCCATGAATTGACAGAAAGTTAATTAGGATCAGTGGAAAATTCCTTTTCCCCTAATTTTAAATCAACATTCAAAGGTTGAAGATACAATTTAAAAAACATTAACAAATTTTTTATACTATACTAGATAAATAATTTGCTTTAATTTATTTTTAACATTTTTCGTTGAAAGCAAAGTGAGTAACAAAAATATACTTACAGCATGTCTAACCACAATAGAAGGAGTAGCATTATAATTACATAGATCCAAACACACTTCCATTCCTGAATTCCCACACCCAACTACCAATACTTTTTTCCCTCGAAATATTTCACCACTTTTATACAAACACGTATGCATTATACTCCCACTAAACTCCTCCATTCCTTCAATCCCCGGCACCACCGCCTCCGCATTCTCTCCCGTCGCCGCCACCAGCCACCGACATACATACTCCGTTGCTGCCGTCTTCACCCGCCAAAACCTGAGATTCCGATCATACTCAGCACTAACCACCGTTTGATTGAAAACGGGCTTAACATCAAACGTCTTGGCATAATTCTCCAAGTAGTTAATAAATTGTTGCTTTGTTGGGTACGTTGGAAAATCATTAGGAAATGACATAAGGGGAAGTTCACAAAATTGCTTTGGCAAATGAAGGCGGAGACGATCATAAGTCTTGAGTTTCCACAATGATGCTATACAGTTAGATCTTTCTATAATAATACTCGGAACTCCTTTTGATTTCAAACAAGCTGCTACTGCTAGACCTGATGGTCCTCCTCCCACTATCACTGGCCCCGGAACATATACACATCTCTCTATTTTTTTGTCGTGAAAATAACAATGATCATGAGCTCTTTTACCTTCTATTTCTCTCAAGTAGTCCATGAATATTACTATATCGTCTGTACGTGCAACAGTACGAGCTAAAAGTAGTATGTTCAGTTGAACCGTCAATTCCTGCCCTACAATATGCACTTTGGGTTGAAAGTAAAAGGAGGAAGAGATAGTTTAGGGGATAATTAGTTATTCAAATATTATCAGAAGAATATAAGAAGTCCTGAAGAAGTGGAGTGAATCAAGTGTGATTCTTATCCAATTGGTTGGAATAAATCCTAAGTTAATGAAAACCTACGTTGTGAAATTGTGTAGAAATATATATTCCTTTTGTCCCTAGGAGGGTCGAGAAGAAGAGAGAATTGAATTGAATTGACTGAATTCAATTCAAGACAATCAACTACTAATATACCACACACTAGAAGAGGGTTTGAGCAGTACAGCAAGTAATGGAAGTGGGACATAGAGATATATATAGTGTTTTTGTGTGTATAGTACGTACATCAATAATTTCGCACATTAATGATTTTTTTTTTGGCTATTTTAACGTATAATAAGGAATTCATATTTTAATGTTAATTAATAATAAAATAGACCATATTAATTTTAACTTATTCATTGAAAATATAACAGATACTCTAAAATTCTTTATTGCAAAGGCAGCTTAGGAAAAAAAAAGTTAATTCCTTCTAGATATATAAAAAAATTAAATATTATGGATCATAAAAGAAGGACAAAAAATCAATTAAAGTGAACCAGGAGTATTCTTTAGTATGTATATATGCATCAATTAAGAGCCAGGAAAGAAAAAAATAGTTTTTTTTCTCTATTTAAGTAGCAATATAAATTTGTAAAACAAAAACAGGTGTCACGTTTCCATGTAATAAACTTCACTATATTTAAATCACAGTACAGAGAGTTGAGGGGGCGTACATATGGGTGTTTGATTAATACTAAAAAATTTAACCAAGTTGGGTACTTTAGAGACTTGCTATAATTATCTTAAATAAGGATAAGATTAAGAATATATCGTTATCTTTAATAGAGAAAAAAAAAAGGATCTTTATTAGGGCATTATAGAATGGAATATATAGTTGGGTGCGATTTTCATTGATTAAAAGCGGTAGTTATGGTTGGTACTGGGTCGGTCTATGCAAGATTGGGCCGGGTGGAACCAGAATAGGTATACTAATTAATAAAATTATCATCCACTTTTAACCCTCATAATCCTTTTTCTCTTTAAACCTAAAGGCACTATTAAATGTTTGGTAATTTAGACCTTATTTGTTTGAACGTGATGGAGGTGTGAATCTTAATCATTCATATTTCAGATATTAAGTTTGTTTGTTGTCAAAGTCTTAATCTTAATCATTAAGTTTTTTTTTTACTTCACAACCACATACTAGGTCTGTATGATTAAGATCTTGTCATGATCCAATATCTCCTATAGGCCGTGATGGCGCCCAACGTCGCCGTTAGGCAAGCCAACGGTGAACTAACCATGCAATTATTCTTTTCAATAAATTTTCAAGTATAGTTGAATTTCATTTATTAAGAAAATAACAAGTAGAAAATTTAATAAAGTAAAGCGAAAGCTAATGAGTGAGCGAATGCAGTGAAATAAATGCTCCAAAACCATAAAGTCTACTAGCATGTGTTCCAAGACTTGGTGTCACAAGTTTATGAGCAATTAGTATAATATACAAAACACTAAGCGACTGTCTGAAATAGAGTAGACAGAAAATAAAATGCAAAAGAGAGACTCCGGGTGCTGTAGGACAAACTCAGAAAGCAGCTCATCACTAAGCCTCGGGGTGTCGGGGGTGCAAAAGTGTAGCGTGAGTACATAAACAACATGTACCCAGTAAGCATCAAATCTAACCTCGAAGAAGTAGTGACGAGGGGCCGACATCGACACTTACTGTGGGCTGACAATAAATAGACATAGAATATGTGAATAATGATATTAACACAGAGACAACAATGATTAAATAATTCTTTAACTAATAGTAAATTCCAACAGTCTTCCACTAACACATACTAATTCCACATACATTCCGAACAATTAAATGAATTATAATATCTCAATTCATGAAATTAATATCAAGTGTATTCGGGCTCCAAGAATTAACACACGTGATATATGGCGAGATCGTACAACCCAGTCCAGAATAATGTGTACATTCCGGGTCGAGCGACACGAATCATATATGCATCTATTATACTGCCAAGGCATTCAGCCCGCTCCACAAGAAGAGATAATAATTTATGAACATCCAATTTAAAAGCTATTAAAGGCTAATACACAAGAAGCACAATTTTTATTAACGGTCAAGTAACCGCCAAAACTTAATTAAGTGAAATTCTGTCTTTACCAATCCTTTATCAAGTTTCAATATTATTTAGGCGCTTTAATTAACAAGTAGAGTGCAAACATTACAAGTATTTCATGATTTGGGTCCTAAACTGCCCGAACTTAAGCATAATTAGTAGCTACGCACGGATTCTCATCACCTCGTGAATACGTAGCCTCTACAATAGAAACAAATAGAAATTTAAATCACCTATAGGGTAAATTCCCTCTTACAAGGTTAGGTAGGAGATTTACCTCGTCCCAAAGCTCAATTTTCGGCCACAAATTCACTCTAAGGACCCAACTTGGTGCCGAACAATCCAAAGCTAGCAAAATATTATATAAAAAATCAGCATACGCTCAAAAGTTATTAATTAAGCTATTAGAGTAATTACCCATTCCAAATTGGAAGATTTCTAAAATTCACCCCGGGGAACGTGCCTGGATTCCGAACATTTTCGAAGATAATTATTACCCATAACCTTACGAACTCAAATATATAATTTTCAGCTAGTTCCATAACCATTTTCGTGGTTAATTTCCTTTTTTTTTTAAATCAAAACCTAGTTTTTTCAACTAAACCCATAATTTCTACTATTTTACATGTTAAAATCTATCCATAATCTATGTATTTAACTTACATTGGATAGAAATTACTTACCTTCAATAGCTAGGTGAAAACCTCTATCACAGAAGCTCTACAATCGCCCAAGAGCTGAAAGAAATTAGCTAAAATTGCCTAAGTCCCAACATTAAAGACCTCACTGCCTCCCGTGATTCCGCTTCTGCAGACCTTAGGTTGCACCTGCGACGCCGCTTCTGTGGACAAAGGATCTCTTCAGCGGAAGACACCCAACCTAGATTTGGGCCCACCTCCGGAAAGGGTACCGCACATGCGAGCTCGCTTCTGCGGCTCGCCTCTCGCACCCGCGACCCAGGCCTGGACGGCCCCTTCTAGCACATGCGTCTCCTTCATCGCAGAAGTGAGGCCGCTTCTGCATATATTCCTCCGCTTGTACGGGCTAAAGACCCCTCGTCTAAATTCACATATGCGATCAAAATCTCGCACCTGCGGCCAAAATCTCGCAGGTGCCTACGCACTAGAACTGGTGCACTTACAGAACCCCAAGCCAAATTCCGAGTACAATTTCCAATCTGATCCACACCCAAGGGCCCCGAGACCCAATCCAATAACACTCACACATCCAACAACATAACACGGACCCGCTCGCACTCTCGAAACACCAAAATAACATCTAGAAGTACGAGTTTGTATACGGTTAAAATCGAGTATGTCCGATTTTACAGGCTCGAGGGATTGTCTCGAGAATAATCCCACAATGGACCGATCTCGAGCTCGAAGACACGAAGACCGGAGTACTCGCTGAGAATCGATACCAAGCATGACCGACGTCGAGCAACAGAGTAATCGAGATATTAGTAACCGACCATAGATCTCAATGAAAATCTCGGGAGTGATTGAACTACTAACGGTTATTGATATCGATCGTGGATTTTATTTCCGAAACTAGAGTTGTACCTTATATAGGATTCCTCTACTATATAAAGAGGAACCCCATTCTTTTGTAACACAGATACATTCGCCGAGAAATAATATACACGCTGCTCTTTTCTTACTTATATTTTACTACTGTTCTTACTGCTCTTAACACCTAATATCGAGGTTGTTCTTATTCGAGGTCAACATATTGCTACAATATTGGTTTAATTTATTTTTACCATTCCATTCATTTATTTAATTCGTCATTTATCAATTAGTATTGAATCAGATCATGTATCCTTAAAACCATAATACAAGTTTAATTATTACTCGTATTTCGAGGTAAACAGTTTGACGCCCACTGTTGGCTAAGGATAATAGTGATTGTTCAATGCTAATTCTGGTAAAACACACTATTTTACAATTGTTCTTGTCAAGAAATTTTGTTTTCATCTTGAATCATGTCAAACTCACAAATTATATCTACATACGGCGACAATGGCCTCGGACTCCATGGAGTAAACGAGAATGTTATTGCTCCATGAATCGAGGTGCCACATGATGACCTTGGAGGAGCACCACCCGTCAACCCGGTCGACGTCAGTTCGCATGTTGCTCTAAATGCGGAATTAGGCGCAGACCCCGAAGGAAGTGTACGCAGAGAGGGTCGGACTGACAGTCGAGGTACACAGGGCAGAGGAGACGAAGGAGTCAGTCTCCAAGTAATATTCGAAATGCTTGAAGCTCAACAAACTGCCATTGCTCAGTTACAAAATCAGCATAGAGCATCAAATAGGGTCGAGCAGGAGGTTACTCGTCGTACCTAGCCGGTTCCTGAAAGATCGGGTGATAACACCTCGACTACCAATCCTGCTTTAATAAGGATGCTCGAGGAACTCACTAAGAGAATCGAATCAAGAGAAAAGAAAATCGAGGCCAACGATAACAAGGTGGAAACTTACAATTCGCGAGTTGACCAGATATCGGGGAACCACCAATTTTGAAAGGAATGGATTCCAAAATTTTTGTGCAAAAACCGTTCCCTCCGAGTGCAGCTCCGAAGCCCATCCCAAAGAAGTTCTGTATGCCCAATATACCCAAATACAACGGGAGATCTAACCCCAATGAGCACGTTACCTCTTACACGTGCGCCATTAAGGGTAATGATATGGAGGATGACGAAATCGAGTCTGTGTTGCTGAATAATTTCGGAGAGACCCTGTCGAAGAGAGATATGATTTGGTATCACAACTTGCCACCTAATTCGATCGATTCGTTCGCCATGTTGGAAGATTCATTCATAAAAGCACACGCCGGGGCCATAAATGTTGCAACAAGAAAATCAGACCTCTTCAAAGTGAAACAGAGGGATAACAAGGTGCTAAAGGAGTTCATATCTCAATTCCAAATGGAACACATGGAGTTTCCACCAGTCACTGATGATTGGGTTGTTCATGCTTTCACCCAAGGATTGAATGAATGGAGTTTGATAGCATCACACCAGTTGAAACAAAATTTGATTGAATACCCAGTTGTAACTTAGGGAGATGTTCACAATCGATATCAATCAAAGATCAAGGTCGAAGATGACCAATTGGGAGCCCCTTCAAGTTTAGTACATCAAAATCGGTCGACATGTAAAAACCAGAAGGACGTCGAAAGAGAGTCAAGATCGAATAAAAAGCGGTACCAGCCATATACAACAGATCGAAGGAATAACGGCCCGAGACGCAATTCTGCCCGGAAGGATCGAAGAAGCGATCGAGGGAAAAACTCTCGGGGACTCATGAGTAAACCTGGCTTTGAAAAATATGCAGATCCCACAGAAACACCATGACTATCAGAGTATAATTTCAACGTTGATTCGTCCGGGATTGTATCGGCTATCGGAAGGATACAAAATACTAGGTGGCCCAGACCTATACAAACCGATCCTTCTCAAAGGAACCTAAATTTAATGTGTAAATATCATGGCACACATGGCTATAGGACCGGAGACTGCATGCAACTAAGGGAGGAGGTAGCTCGACTATTCAACGAAGTCCATCTTCGAGAGTTCCTCATTGGTCGAGCTAAAATCACTTTAGAGAAAGAGATGCTAACAGAAAGAACGAACAAGAAGAACCTCAACATGTTATTCACATGATCGTCGGTGGGGTCGACATCCCACAAGGACCTATATTCAAACGCACTAAGGTGTCTATCAACAGAGAGAAAAGGACTTGAGACTATGTGCCCGAAGGCACTTTATCATTCAATGACGAAGAAGCGGAAGGCAGTTCTCAGCCGCACAACGACGCCCTGGTAATTTCTATTTTGTTTAATAAAATTCAAGTTAAACGTGTTCTAGTGGATCCAGGTAGATCAACAAACATCATCATATCGAGTGTCGTATAGCAGCTCGGCCTGCAGGACAAATTATACCTGCATCTCGAGTCCTAAACGGCTTCAACATGGCTGGTGAAACAACGAAGGGGGAGATATTCCTACCGGTAAACGTGGCCGGAACCATCCAAGATACAAAATTCCATGTCATCGAAGGCGACATGAGATATAATGCACTGCTCGGAAGGACTTGGATCCACAACATGAGGGAAGTACCATCGACCCTTCACTAAATGATGAAGTTCCCGATGACAGATGGTGTGAAAATGGTTTATAGGGAACAACATGCTGCGAAGGAAATGTTTGTGATCGATGAGGTAACACCGATATCAACACCTTCGACTTCAAAAAAATCGAGCACCAAAGATAAGAAGACGGCCAAATAGCAATCATCGTCCCCAACCTTAAATGAATCGGATAAACAACTAGTGGACGAAGAAGAAGAAGAGGATTTTCTAACTCCTCGAACTTTTGTTGTTCCCGAAGAATCAGATGCAACCAAGCCAACAGTCGAGGAGCTGGAATAGGTGATACTAATCGAGTATCTACCCGAACGAAAGGTATACCTGGGAACGGGGTTAACCCCCGAACTCAGGAAAAAACTCAATCAATTTCTTATTGATAACATGGATTGCTTTGAGCGGTCCCATTTAGACATTACAGGAATCCCACCGGAGATAACAACGCATCGACTGAGACTGGATCCCAAGTTCAGACCGATAAAACAAAAGAGAAGGCCCCAGTCCTAGGTAAATCATGCCTTCATAAAGGACGAGGTAACAAAACTTCTCAAAGTAGGGTCCATTCGGGAAGTAAAATATCCCGAATGATTAGCTAATGTAGTCGTTGTCCCCAAAAAGGGGAACAAACTTAGAATGTGTGTAGACTATAAGGACTTGAACAAAACATGTCTGAAAGACTCTTTTCCATTGCCTAACATCGATCGCATGATCGATGCCACGGCGGGCCATGAGATCCTTACTTTTCTCGACGCCTATTCTGGGTACAATCAAATCCAAATGGACCTAGAAGACCAAGAAAAGACTTCTTTTATCACTAAGTATGGGACCTATTATTATAATGTAATGCCCTTCAGGCTAAAAAATGCAGGATCTATATATCAACGCCTAGTTAACAAAATGTTCGAACAATAAATAGGTAAATCAATGAAAGTTTACATTGACGACATGTTAGTTAAGTCCCTGCGCGCAGAGGACCATTTGGCTCATTTGCTGGAGACATTCGAAATCTTGAGGAAGTACAACATGAAACTCAACCCCGAGAATGTGCTTTCGAGGTCAGTTCGGGCAAATTCCTCGGCTTCATGGTGTCAAATCGGGGAATCGAAATTAACCCCGATAAGATTTAGTCCATCGAGGACATCACCGTCGTAGACAATGTAAAAGTCGTACAGAGGCTAACCGAACTGCCTTGGGTCGATTTATCTCGAGGTCATCAGATCGGAGCCACATGTTTTTATCCTTACTCATAAACAAAAATGATTTCGCATGGACCTCGGAATGTCAACAGGCATTGGAAGCATTGAAGCGATACTTATCGAGTCCACCTCTGCTTCACACTCCGAAGGCAGATGAGAAGCTCTACTTATACTTGACGGTGTTCGAGATCGTGGTAAGTGGTGTCCTAGTTGGAGAGGATCAAGGTAGGTAGTTTCATGTTTAATATGTAAGTCGAACCTTAGGAGATGCTGAACTAGGTATCCATACTTAGAGAAATTGACACTTGCACTAATAAGTGCATCTATAATATTAAAGCCAAATTTCCAATGTCACCCCATATGTGCGATAACTACTTGCCGACTCCGTAATGTTTTACACAAGCCTGAGTTATCGGGCCGATTGGCCAAATGGGCCGTCGAACTCAGCCAGTATAATATGGAATGTCAACCTCGAACAACCATCAAGTCTCAAATTTTGGCAGACTTCGTGGTCGACTTTACGCCAACCCTCGTACCTGAAGTGGAAAAGGAGCTCATACTAAAATCAGGTTCATAAACGGGGGTATGGACCCTCTTCACGGATGGTGCCTCAAATGTGAAAGGGTCCGGCCTTGGCATTGTTTTGAAGCCGCCCACATGTAGTATTATTAGGAAATCCATTAAAACTTCCAAATTGACTAACAACGAGACCGAGTATGAGGTGGTGATTGCAGGTCTCGAGCTAGCTAAAAGCTTGGGAGCGGAAGTCTTTGAAGTTAAATGCGACTCTCTACTGGTAGTGAACCAGGTAAAGGAAACCTTTGAAGTTCGAGAGGATAGGATGCAAAGGTACTTAGACAAATTGCAGCTAACCTTGCACCGTTTTAAAGAGTGGACTCTACAACATATACCTCGAGAACAAAACACCGAGGCCGATTCACTTGCCAATTTAGGATCATCGGTCGAAGAAGATGAGATTAGCTCGGGGACTGTCGTCCAACTCTCGAGGTCTGTGATCAAGGAAGGACATGCTGAAATAAATTCTACGAGCTTAACCTGGGACTGGAGAATTAAATACATCGAGTACTTGAAGAACGGAAAGCTTCCATCAGATCCTAAGGAATCGAGGGACTTACGGACTAGAGTCTCCCGTTTCACATTAGACGAAAACGCAACATTATATAGAAGGACGTTCGATGGTCCATTGGCAGTATGCTTGGGACCGGGAGGTACTGACTATGTCCTGCTGGAAATCCACGAAGGCACTTGTGGGAACCATTCTTGCGCCGAATCACTAGTTCGAAATGTCGTCAGAGCAGGATATTACTGGGATAGCATGGAAAAAGACTCTAAGGAGTTCGTTTGAAGATGAGATAAATGTCAAAGGTTTGCACCGATGATCCACCAGCCCGACGAAAAACTTCACTCGGTCTTATCCCCATGGCCATTCATGAAATGGGGAATGGACATCGTCAGTTCTCTGCCATCGGCCCCAGATAAAGCTAAGTTCATTTTATTTGACTGATTATTTCTCTAAATGGGTTGAAGCACAGGCCTTCAAAAAGGTTAGGGATAAAAAAGTGATAGATTTTATATGGATACCCGTAGAAATAGTATGTGACAATGGCAAACAGTTCATCAACAACAAAGTAATGAAATTTCTCGAAGATCATAAAATAAAGAGGATACTATCAACACCGTATCACCCTAGTGGGAAAGGACAGGACGAATCAACGAACAAGACTATAATCCAAAACTTGAAGAAAAGGCTAAAAGAAGCTAAAGGGAAGTGGAGGGAAATATTGCCCGAGGTCCTATGGTCATATCGGACAACATCGAAGTCTAGTGAAGAGCAACTCTGTTTTCCTTAGTATATGGCTCAGAAGCCTTGATATCGCTCGAAGTCGGAGAGCTCATCGCCAGGTTTTGACATGCAATAGAGGAATCGAACTGCGAGGCCATGATTACCAGTCTCGAGTTTTTAGATGAAAAACGAGAAGCTTCACTCGTCCGAATGGCGGCACAAAAACAACGAATCGAAAGATACTAACAACAGAAGAACCAACCTTCACCACTTCAGAGTCGGGGACTTAGTCCTAAGAAAAGTCACCATTAACACTTGAGATCCCAATGAAGGGAAACTCGGCCCTTTGGGAAGGACCCTACCAAATTCTCAACATATACGTGAAATTATCTTACAAACTCGGAACGATGAGAAGCGAACCACTACCGAATAACTGGAACATATTGCTTCTCAAACGATACTATTGTTAAGGTATGACTTTCTCTTTTTCTTTCGTTCATATACATTTAGAACTAACTCAATGCAGGAGTCCGACCGATGATATCGAGACCTCATGTTTTAAAGTACGCGTTGCACTCTTTTTCCCTTAGATCGGTTTTTATCCCAAATCGGTTTTTCTGGCAAGGTTTTTAACGAGGCAACAACTATGTAATACCTGAGGATAATTCAACAGTATCCGAGGCTTCTTTGAAATCAACCTCGAATACTGGGGGGCATCACCCTCAGATGTTATGTGTTCGAGAAATGTATCTCATGTCAATGGGACTTAATAGGAAGAACTTTGTAATGGGCCAAACGGTCGAATGAACCGTGTCCATATAGGTTAGCCGAGTCTCGAAGACAAGACATGTACGCATGTATAAATTATTCAAAGAAGCATTTTTCTTTATCGAACATCTCGTGTCTCAAAGAAAATTCTCTATTATACAAATTGCATACTGACGATATTGGTCTATTATGCAAAACTAATACTTGTGAAAAATGGCTCAAGAGCCAAGTGCAAACATACTTCGAACACTCGGGGACTGCATACTCAAGTTATCTAAATTCGAAGTCATAAGACCTCAAAGGGGCACCCCTCGACATATGGGCGAAGGCCATTATACTCGGGGACTAACATTTTGAACAAGTTTGAAATGTTATCGGGAAGTAAGTTCCAGAAACATACCCGAAGGCTACGGTGACATTGAAGGCTACGACCATATTAAAGGCTATGGCCAAAATAATGCGGCTCGGAGACTTCCGAATTCCGCAATATACAAAATGCCTACAAATACTTTGAAAAACTATTTAAAAGTCTAACCTCGGCAAAGCAATTAAAAAAGGACTTCGATAAAATCAGCCCTCGAAAAAATAAAAGGCTTCAATAATATCAGCCTACGAAAAACCTTAGAGGTATCAAACTATCTTAACACAAACACATTGAGACACCTAAAAAAATAGGGTTCCGATCACCGGACCATCAAAAACCTAATGGGTATAAAAACACATGCTAAGGCATAGAGAAATTTTCACTAAGTCTTTTAAGTCGAAAAAGGGAAAATAATAGCCATTTTCAGAGGCCAAATTGGCCCAATATAAAGACCCTAAGGGCCAATAGAATTAGAGTTCGAGACCTTGTGCTCACTCAATTCAGACCCAAGGGGTCCGCTATTCCGAGCTCGAATAAAGTCAATTATAGCTCGAGGATTCACCGAAAAACCCTAAGGGGTATATTACTGTAACCTATAAGCTTATCCATTACTTGGTAAAAACCTAAGGGTTTGTTTTATTCTAAAGTTCAGAACTTACTCAAACTTAATCACAAAGACAATATAGTCATGACATCGATAAAGTCATTCGGAATCTCGAATATATCGTGGGTTCGGGGATTCGCATTTACAACCTAAGGGTTTGATTCAAGTTCGAAGCAGTGTTCGCTCAACCACAATAATTAAAATTTTCATAAGGAAAAATAGAATCTATCACGAATCAAAGGCATACTAAGAAAAAGACTTGTTATTTATAGAAGGTACTTACAAAGGCCGCACAGGGCCTTACACAAAAAAAGAAAAAATACAGAGATCCTAAAGGCCTAGTCCACCTTGGGAACAACATCTTCGGGATCTGCTTCTTCGAGGGCCTCATCCCTATCTCCTTCGCTCTCGGACCTGCTGGCAGAGTCTTCCTCATCAAAGAGTAAGGTTGCGGCCTCGTCCTCCAAATCTTTTGCTTTCTCGATGTCGGCTGAGAGGTCGTAGCCACGAGCATGCACCTCTTCGAAAGTCTTCCTCCGGGATTGTCGCCTAACATGATCGACAACACATGATAATCTAATTTTGGCAAGCGGCGGAGATCTCCCGTGCCCGAAGATTAGAAGCCTCTACATCAGCTTGATAAGAGGCCCACAAACGCCTCTGCCTCAGACTTAGCCTTTGCAAGCTCGACGACCAACTTAGCCTCAAGCTCCTCGATCCTCCAGTCCCGGGCCAAGATTTTCTCCTTCACACTTTGGATCGGGCACTCGGCTGAAGTCAGTTGGGTCCGAAGTGCATCCTTGTCCGATGCAAGACACTCCAAATGTTGTTTCCACCCCAGAGTCTCAGCCTCCTTCGTCTTATCCTCCTCTCGAAGCTGTTCCACTAGCTCGCACTTTTGCTGGGCCTGCAAAACCAAAGGGTTAATTTCTAAAATCGAGCTAACACATAGCAAGCTCTCAAGGAATTACGTTACCCGTTCGATGAGTTCGGTCTGATCTCGATAAGCTCTCGTGAGTTTGGCTCGAAGGGTCATGATCTCCTCTTCCTTTTGAATGTAGAGGAGTTTGAGGTCATTTCTCTCCTCCACGAGCTTCTTAAGCTCAGCCTCACAGTGGGACAACTCAGCATGTGATTTGGAAGATGCTTCTCGGTGGAGCAACATAGCATGTACACAAAAAAGAAAGCCAGGCTTGGAAAGGTATGAATTAAACACAAGTGTAACCACGAAGAAATGGAACTTACTTGTTTCTAGAGCCGCCGAGCCTCGTCAAAAATAAATGATGCATCTGGGTCGGGACCATCCTCGACCCCTACAAAGAATTCCCGGAATATATCATTCCCTTCGTGGGCCGGCCCCATATCGGGAGTCCCCATGGACCAAGCCTCTTGAAACTCCCCTTCGGAGAATGTAGGGCCGATGTGCGAATCGCCGATATCGATTATCCCAAGTGGGTCACTTGGGACATTATCTTCTTTCTGAAAGGCCTCGGAGCTAGACCCTTCGGGTATATCCACCGATTGCTTATCAGGGCGGGGGATGTCCTCACCACCCAATTGCTCGAGTACTTTGCTCGGATCCTCTATTGACATGTATTCGGTCCGAGATTGAATCGCTACAACCACCATTGGTTCGGAAATCTTAG
Source organism: Nicotiana undulata (assembly GCA_005239495.1). NCBI lineage: Eukaryota > Viridiplantae > Streptophyta > Magnoliopsida > Solanales > Solanaceae > Nicotiana > Nicotiana undulata. The sequence goes on along the minus strand of MDKH01235714.1, from coordinate 2,295 downwards.
AAGCTTCGGTACTTCCTCTCTTTCGAGCTACCAGCAGGCAGCCCTCATCTTCACCTTCTTCATCTTCCTCTCATAGTTGTTGGGCTACGATAACACTCAGAGAGGAGGGCTCGACTTTCGACTTCCGACTTCCGACTTCCGAGCTTTGTTTTTCTTTGGCTTGGGGTATCGGGAGGAGAATCTCTTCTCATCTTCCTCTCTTTGGTCGGCTTTGGTACATCCTCTTCCCTCGACGGAGGTGGCCTCATAACAATATTTTCACCGAGACCTATATGAAAAGAAACCAAGTTAATAAGGAATACTCTATAGGATAGACCTCGTTATGCAGGCAAAAGAGCTCACCATGATTTTTTGCCTCCCATCAACCCTAGCCAAATCACGCCAACAACGCTCGGCATGAGAAGAGGTGGAGACCAGTTGTCGAACCCAGCCTGCAAGGTCCAAAATTGCACCGGGGAACCAAGGGAAAGATGCACCATGAAAGGAGAACCTGAGCCAAAAGGGAATAGGAAAAAGTAAAATGGTAAACATCAGTGATGGGGTTGCACTTACGTTTCATGTTCCATTCATCGGGAATAGCATTTTCTCAACCGGAATTAGGTCGAAGGTCTTGATTCGAATGAATCGGCCCATCCATCCCCAGTCCTTGTCTTCATCGATGCTCGAGAACAGCGTCTTCGTGGCCCGAAGTTGGAGTTTTATCAACCCACCTCGATAAAGGCGAGGGCCGTATAACCTTATCAAATGGTTGGGGTGAAAGTCATCCCCTCAGCCTTGCTCGAAAAGAACCTGAGTAAGTTGACGATATGTTAGAAGGAGGGGTAAATCTGGCCAAGGGTCACTCGATACTGAGGGCAGAAGTCGAGTATGACCGGATCTACGGGACCTAGTGTGAAAGGGTAAATATACATACTCAAATACCCTTTCACATAAGTAGTGATGTCCTCCTCAGGGGAAGGAACCACCACTTCTTTGTTTCCCCAGTTACAGTCCTTTTTCACCCGCTCGAGGTCCCCTTCAGATATTGAGCAGATGTATCATGACATGGGCTCGCATCGGCTGGAACCGAGGAGGGTCTGTCGACCTTGAAGTCAGAAGTTAGTTCGATTGGACCAAGGACGCACTCTTCGATACGGGGATCCACCGGCGTTTTATCCTCGGGTGGCCGCGAAGAAGAGGCTTTTTCTTTTTGGGGGATAGTTTTTGAGGTTTTAGTCATCGCTATATAAAGTTCTAGAGAAGAGAAGCAATTGGTGTTATGGATAAGCTGACGAAAAAAGATGAACTTGAAGAAGGGAAGCTTGTGAAGATCTTAGAAAAGGTTTTGAAAGTAAAGTGTGATTCAATGAAGGAGGTGATATTTATAGGCTTATGGCGACGATTCGGTGGCCCTAGTGCACTACTAGAAATCCGGAAAAAAGCGACCAACAATTTGCGACCAAAATTGGTCTGTAAAAAAAAACGACCAAAGTTGGTCGCTAAATTGGAGAAAATTATTAAATAATTATTCTAAATACATTAGCGACCAAGGTTGGTCGCTTTTTGGTCGATAATGTGGTCAAAATGTTGACCGGACTGGTCAGACTTGCTTGGTCAAAGAAATATTGAAATTAGCGATCAACTTTGGTCGCTAATGTGAGACTCAGTTATAAAATTTTAATAATTATATTATTATTTAATTTTTTTTATAAAATATAAATAAATATAATTTAAAATTAGTGACCAAAGTTGGTCGCTTATGAAAGGGGAAGCAGATAGAGACCGACTTTGGTCGCTAATCTGGGACCCAGTTATAAAATTTTAATAATTATATTATTATTTAAAAAAATTATAAAATATAAATAAATAAAATTTAAAATTAGAGACCAAAGTTGGTCGCTTACGAAAGGGGAAGCAGATAGAGACTAACGTTGGTCGCTAATCTGGGACCCAGTTATAAAATTTTAATAATTATATTATTATTTAAAAAAATTATAAAATATAAATAAATAAAATTTAAAATTAGAGACCAAAGTTGGTCGCTTACGAAAGGGGAAGCAGATAGAGACTAACGTTGGTCGCTAATCTGGGACCCAGTTCTAACGTTTAACAATTATATTACTATTTTAAATATTATATAAAATATAAATAAATCTAATTTAAATTTAGCGACCAACTTTGGTCGCTAATTTTAATTACGGGATAATTAGCGACCAAAGTTGGTCTCTTTTCAGGTTAACATTGGTCAAAATAAAAAATCACTTTTATATTTACTATCTAAATAATATAAATGTAATCCGTTAACACTTTTGTAAT